>CAKNWT010294598.1:7219-26676 GCA_932066315.1 Andricus coriarius | reverse complement strand
GTTGAGTTTTTAATATGAGAACTGTTGATCTCACTTAATTTTGTCAGAGGAAATAAAGACTGCACTTGTCGAGCACAACCCATCACAAGTATCATTTTTTCGAAATTTTCAAATATAATAAAATTTTTTTTTTCGGTAACAGTTAGGTTTTTGACATTTTTCTTTCCTGCACAAAATTGTGTATACTTCGAGCCGCCTAGCACAACCTTTTTTTTGCTCTAGCAAATAATTGTTGATTTCCACGTAGATTAGGGAAATTTTCTAAAAACTCTTGAAGTATTACCGTATGTTCAGTAAGATATTTTGCTCTAAAATATTTGATAAACTGGCACAATATTTTGAATAATTTTGCACATTTTTTTGGAAAAAATATTTAATAATGTTATAGTTATCTCGAAGATTTCTTTCCGTCGTTTTCATATAAGATTATAGAAAATTGTAGATTTTTTAACAGTTCGGCATATAAAACTTTAAATTTTTATAAATTTCTTTCGATTTTTAATGAATAATTATTAAGTTGATGAGTTTTTATGAAAAATAAAATTTTTCTAAAAATAATATTCAGTGGGGAGATTATATTGACCCTCGATGAAAATAATTGTTTTTAATGTTGGATGTTACTTTTGGCTTTAGGGTCAGAGTAAATAATTCAGTCAATTTTTAATTGAACCAAACGTTTCGGCGCACAACGGTGGCCCTCATCAGTGGTTAATTTTTATTCTTGTGAAAATTCCAATGCGTATGCATTCTGACAGACTGAAATTATAATCAAAATCTACAAAAAAAGTTTTTGATTAATCAGTTAAGTGTAGTATACTATGCACCACGATACGGTTTCTTGCCGCTCTGAGCTGGTAGTTCATGAGAACTTCGCCAGGGCGCGCTACGTATCGCCTCTCTCGAAACAGAAATGACGCGTCGAGAGCTTAAGAAAGCAGTCGACGCAAATGAAAGCATGCTTATATGGCGCAGAAGCAACCGTGATCAAGAGTATGATGATCAAAAGGGCGGTTCCTTCATTGCTTTATTTATTAGTATAGCACAATTTTTGGGGAATTTCGCCCACATAAATTTCGGGATATTCCCGAAATTTAAAATTAATACAGAATAACACATGTAGTATTTCCTGTCAAATTTTTGGGAATTTCCCTGATAAACTTTTGGAAAAATTCCACAAAATGTGTGCAAATTAGCGTAAACACAATTTTGGGGAAAATTCCCCGAAAAATTTTGTATAGTGCATTATTTAGATTAAAAATGCCCCATAATTTTTAATATAACTCAATCAGGACCTGATAGAGTAACGACTTGGCACTGACCCGGCAACCCGATCGGGCTAACAAGTTCGGCCCAGACTGGTCCGTGCGTTTCATCACGGGTCTGATCCGACCTGGCTTCCCGATGTGGACCCCATTTGGCCGGATCGGGCCCCGATTGGGGCCACGGCAAAATTTCTGCGAGGGAGTATGGAAAAAAATAATGTTTGTAACGATTTGTAATAAACCACGTGAAACATTTTGTTGACATTTTAAATATACTTTTTCCTGGAGATGGGCAATCTGCTACATATTTCAGAAAAACTGAACTCAATAGATTTTTTTGAGAAAATATGAATGTTAAAAAAAATGTTTTTTAATACTTTAAAATATCCAATTACAGAATCCAACATCAAAACCCCTATCGCGATTTTTGATGCAAGCATGAAAATTCATCATTATTTTGTCTTCGCTGAAAAATCTATAATGTTAATTAACAAATGCATATATCGTAAACTATTTGTCCTAGAATGTTCGCTAAGGGCTCACTATAAAGCTTATTCTATACTAAGAAAATTCGTATATACTCATATATATAGTCATACATCTCTTAATCGAAATTAACAATCCAAGCAAACATGTTGAGAAAGTGTTACGATTTCACGTTTTTGTTGTTAATAAAAAACCATTCATTAAGAAATCAGTCTTGAACTTCTCTAATTTGTGCCAGAAAATGGCTTTTTTCGACAAATTTGACTATAGCAATATTGAAAGAAGAAAAATTATGAAACCTTGACGAGATTGTCTCTTTTTTTAATAATAATCTAGCCAAGTTTTCTCAATTTTCGTCCACTCGTATACTCTTAAAGTTTCTATAATGATTCTACTTAATAAATTTGAAGTCATATTTTTTTAGAATTACTAAGCAAATTTATATTTCAACAACTATGGTGACTGCACTGGTGGCTTTTTACTTGGCCGAGTATTGATTACAATACTCGTTTCAAAATAAGAAAGATATATAATAATTAACACAATATAATGCATATAATCGATATTGATATTATAATTGAAAATATAATTATAAACAGTTTTTATATTTATATCACATACTATAAACAATATGATGATTGTTAATCCTATTCAGATATTACGAATTCATCTAGTTAATCTATAAGCTTCGTCTGTTCAATCTATATTAAAATTTTTAGACCAATCAGATTAATATTGTAGGCTGCAAGTCGACTGAACTGCTAAAAAATCGAATTTTGGACATAAAAAGTGAAACATCTCTAAATTTAATTAATGAATCATCATTTCATGAAAAACAGTACTGGAGCTAGATCTAGATAATTTATCCTGAAAATTTGAGACGAATCGGTGTCTCTAGAAATAATTAATGAAGCAAAATTTCCCGAAAAATAGCACTGAAGTTTTATCTAGGCAATTTAGCCTAAATTTTTTAGAGGAATCGGTTGACAATGTGTATGCGCAACATTTTTTTCGATTTTTGATTGATTCCAAAAGGTTTTATGCAAATCAATGAATATTCGGCTTTTTTACTAGACGGCGAATCACTACCGCGAATCTGGATTTCTATCTTTTGTCAATTTTTTTTAGTTTTATGAATTTATTACAATTTTATCAAATAATAAACCATTTTTTTTTTAGTTGGCCGGGACTACCGGCTGCATTTCCGTCTCCAGCTTCACCGTCTGCGGTAATTGTCTCACCAGAAACACTATCTAGGCACAGCAGCAGTTCACCTTCGAGAAATAATCGCCAACCCGAATTTGCATTGGCCTTACCATGTTCGACACAACCGATATCAGCAGTATGCTACCCACTGGCTCCAACCTATATCAATGTCGTGGAAGACCGAAATTGGAAAAATCTTGGATGGTAAGCCTTTCTAATCATTTCTAGAATAATTTTTCATGAAATTTATTGAGATTAATTTTTTTCTCATTACACAATTACATTCAAATTCTATTCCTTCGAAACATTTTCTCTAAAGTCACCAAATCAAATTTGTATTAACGAAAAACTTTGCAACTGAATCGCAGAAAGCATCGCGTGAAATGGTCGATTAGGGGTCACGTACATTTCACATGATCTGCAACGTTGTCCTGTCGTTGTCCATTACAATTATGGGCACTTTACAGATCATATACACGTGTATAGTCAACGAAATTAGGTGTAATTGAGCCAATTCTTAGAACATATATTTGCGGTACATACTGTACATACTATTCCGTGGATAATATTCTAACTGGATAATGGTATACTTATTTATTGTGATTCCTGTAGGGCAAAAAATGTGCGATATTTCAACATTCAATCGTTCGGGGCGTCAATTCTAATATAACATGTAAAATAGAAATTGGTTGATTCTAGAAACACCAGATGTCATTCTGTTAATTGACTTACGTCGTTTATAATGAATTTTATTTACTTATTTCAGTACCTTTTATTACATAAATAATTAGATATTATATATTCTAAATAACTTAAAATTTGTCATATTTTTTGTACTAGCGATGCATTAGCGACGACCCTAAGTGCACTCTATGGAAAACTACTAGTCGTTATGGGCATCGCTTTTCCCATGGCGGAAGTAATTTCCACTTACATCCCACCATCATTCTACGAATCTTTCTACCTCTACCTCTACTTCGGAAGCATGCTGTTCCTTTTCTACATGTACGTCATGATGATCAAAGATGGGAGACCAAAGCAAAGTAAGTTCAATCGAAAAATAATTACTTTCAAAGATTACTTTTAATTTCAAATATTGCTTGGAAATATTTCATCATCAAAGAGTAAGGCTAGGATCATATTCAAAGCTCTATAAAAATAAGCTGCTAAAATTATTACTTGTATTCTAAAAATTAAACGTGCAAAATCATTTGAAGGTCGGACACTACTTTTAAAAGGGCATATATAAAATAGTATAAAATTTTGGAAATTTTCAAAAATAGATTAGAAAATGAATACCAATTTCTTTCATATGGCTAAACTTTTAGAATATTATAACAATTTCGTTAAGAGAAAATAAAGAGGCCCATTTTATACTTATTTTCTTATTTAACATCCTCATGCGAGAAATAAAGGGGGAAGACCACTGCAGAAGGGTGGCCCACTATTGCTGTTATTACCCTATCAAAGTATTGGAATAACTTAAATCAATTCCAGTGTAGAAAATGGCATGACAGACTGGACAAGATCTGGTTTTGTCTAGATCGACTAACCTGGAAGGTCTAGTCTGAGCCAGACTAGGTGCTAATCATCTCGCAATTATAAACAAAACTATTTAAAATTACAGAAAAGCAGAAGGACATTTCTGATTTAGAATCATCACAATCATCAAGTGGTGTGGGGGCCGACAGTGACACGGTTGACACTTCTTGTCCTCACATCGCATCCCCACGTCCTGCACATCATTACGGTAGTTTTTATCTTCGCATGGGAGCCGTGGCTTTCGGGATCGGTTCGATGATTTATTCAGGCTTGGAATTCGGTCAGTATTTTGAACTGGAGCGCAACACGAAATGCCATAATATTATGCTGGCTCTGACTCCGGCCACACGCATGGCCTTCATTTTCATCCAAATGTACTTCATCTTCTTAAACAACGAAGTAAGTTGAAAAACATGTTTATAAAAACGGTCATCAAAATTACAAATACGCCACTCTGCTTCACTAAACGTAAAAGCTAGTTTCTAACCAGCTTCAATAAAAAAATGCTTTAGATATCCTATTGAACTGCTTCGATTTATAGTTTCTTTTTTAAAAGTATTCGTTTCAAAAGAAGGAAGCCCTTGCTAATCCATAAATTAATACTTTTGCGGGCAATTTTTTGGGCTTGTATTATTTTCTTTTCTAGTTGTTAAATATTTGAGAGAACCTTTTTCCTTGTTAGTATTCAAGTCTGATGAGTAGAAAATGTAGAGTGGAGAAAATTAAGGGTTGCTCTACCGAGTTTCTAGTAAGCATAATGTATTACTGGAAGCAGTATTACATCAGACGAGTAGCGAGGATGTCTAATGAAATAGAAGGGTGAATACCCTGAGTATACAGGAGGAAAATTACTCTGTGTTCTTATTTGACCATTGCTAAAACGCAGCTCTGCTTTTTAAGCTACTCTTGGAGCCTTTTTTCACATTAGCGATATTTATTAAATTATTTTGCAAAAAAATCTCCTTTGCATAATTAAGAAATCCTTTTTTCTTAGTAGCAGGTTTATCACTCACTCTTTAATTCAACGAATGTTTACAAATATTTCAGCAGATGAAAGTTTATCGCCATCGAGTGGTGGCTCGATTTGGACTGATGCACATGATTGGAACAAATCTCTCTGTCTGGCTTAATGTTCTCGTGCAAGAAACCAAACACGAGATTTTAACATTCTACAATCCTGAGAACAATTCTTTAAGGATTTCTCACCGCTTGGGTAAGATGTTACAACTTTATTATAGCAAATGAACTGAATGTAAATGAAAGTGAATTAACTTATAAAATCTTTTTCGTTCCTAAGGATCAAAAGGAAATCTTCACATTGGTCATAATCATGCACATTATGTGGAACACATAAGGCTACCAAGAGGCCTAAAAGGACCTCACCATATGTTCGAGTGCAGAAGAGATAATATTATGGGATTGCTAGTCCAAGACGCAAGTCCTTTTCTTTTTCCTTGTACTATCGAATATAGTTTGATTTGCGCTGCCATTCTGTATGTAATGTGGAAGAACATTGCCAAGCCGCAAAGTAAATCAAATCCGGGTACTCCTCCTAGGCATCATACTCATGCTTATAGGTGATTAGCTTCAAAAACTCATTAGAAGACAATATTATAACTAACAAATTTAATCGAATCTGATCATTCATTTTTTCCTGTTGCAGAAGATCTCCCTACCACTACAGCGTTGATTGTGCTCAAGCCCACAAAGGTCTCTTCTTCGGAATTCTAATTCTCGTCATGACCATCATTTCCCTGATCCTATTTTTCGTCCTGATCGCTCGTCCTGAGCATGTAAGCTTTGCAGTTGTCGAAGTAAACATCTGCGAGTTGACCCTATACGGATTTTCAACCCTAGCAACCTTAGTTGGGATGTTCCAGTTACGAAAATTGCGTTATGATGGAGGTAGAAATCTGGAATTGGACAACATTCTTCTAGTCGGAGCCCAAACTGGAATGTTTATCTACTCCACATTCACAATCATTGGTAGTCACTTCACCCTCGAAAGGGACACTGTCCTAATTCTAGTGACTGCACTAGCCAGTGTCATTCAAACAACCTGTCAGACCATTTTCATTCTTGATGCCTCGAGGAGATCAGTAGCTACTGCTGAGCAAATTCGTCGAAAACCAGGAAGACAGATCGTAACTTTCCTCCTAGTAACAAATCTTGCCATGTGGGCAGTAAACACCCTCGAAAAATCGAGAGCTGAATCTCATCCAGTTCAGCTTCACTTTTATGGTCTCTGGGCCTGGACCATCATTACTCATGTGTCCATGCCATTGGCCATTTTTTACAGATTTCACAGCACTGTTTGCCTTTGTGAAATTTGGAAAAGAGCTTACAAAGTGAAGCCGACTTATATGTGACGTAAGGGACCTTCCCAGGGAAATTCGAAACGTAAACAGATACAACGTCCAAGGAACCTTCCGATTAGGCAGATGGACTCTATTATTGAACATGATCCCATGTACTTCATCTGATCGCTCGCACCCGAAAAAATCCAATTTCGATTGGTGTGTGATGTTTTAGCGTCTCCTTCTGAGCAAAATTTTAGAGGTTAGGGGTTGTAAATGCAGCTGAGATGAGGCAGATTCTAATCGAAGAAAATTGGTTCATAGCTTTAGATTCCGACGATAGGGATATTTATCTAAAATACGTGATCTGCTAAATTAATATTTTTTAAGATAATCAGCACACTTAGTATCTTTAGATATTCAACAAACTTAGAAATTTGTTGACAGTTGGTGGTATTATTTGGATCCGAAACAAAAACCACCAATCATCAGCACTGATAACAATTTATTCAAAAGTATTAGTATGGAAGAGGAAAGAGTTTTCTTGCATGATTTTTACGAAAAGAAGTATAAGAAAAAACTCTTTCAGAGAAGAACCAGCGAATAATAACTATTTTGAAAAAAAAAACTTTTTTAAAAGAGAACATACTGTTCCAGTTTGTAACTAGATATATTTATTACGGTAGATCGCAAATTCTCGTATCATGGACTTTCTCAAACATTCGAAGCTCATATTTCTTTTCTAAAATTTAATCCATTGTTAGACACTACTCAAAAATTAAAAATTTTGTATTAATTAAATAATAAAATCTGGCAAAGGTTCTTTTTTTCTTCAGCCTAGCATTGGAAAATGATTAATATTTTAAGAGACTTCCTCACTACTTTAACTATATAATTGATATTATCAACACAAATTATGAACACATTTTAGAAAGAAGCAACAAAATAGTATGTTATCTGTGATATATTTTTAGCAAATCGATTTTATGATATTTTTATTCTACTTACTACACCTACATTTTGATTATTATTATTCACTATTTCCTATTATAGAAAAGAAACTTGGATTGCACAATAATTAGTATTTTTTAAAGTAAAAATTAGAAAATTGGTTTTAATTTCAGATGTCACGTACAAAAGGACATTTTGTGGTATTTCCATAAAATTTCTTGAGGAATCCAACAGAAATGTTTTATTTCATGAAGCTATTTCCGAAATTTATAAGATAGTTAGAAGCTTATCTCATACTCTGTGAAAACACAAATTAAACAAGCAGGGTAATCAAACGACGTTTCACAAATGAAAGCCTAAAATTCAAGGAAGAAATCTTAACATCCTCCAGTAAAATCTCATACATATTTTGGAAGTATTTTTCACATCAATCATGTACACTCTGTTCAAATAGGATTTTTCTACACAAATATTTTTTAATAACTATTTAAAAAATTTGCATAAATATCGGTAAAATGCAATTTTCCTAAAATAAATAAGGAAAAGAATACTTTTTTTCATTCACAAATCACTTCTTCAGCTGCATTTACAGCATTAATATTACCCAGTAATAAATGCTTTTGTAATTCAATAGATGCAGTTCATTACCTCGAGTTCTGCTACGGCAGAAAAAATTCAATGACAGGGTCTCCAGTTATTTTTAGATATAGAAAAAGTGGATTATTTTGACTAGACACAAAATATTTCATCCAGCACTGGAAATAAATATTCGCACAATAGTTTAAAGAGCGTTTGGAGGCCTAGATTTTTTTATCCGCCCAAGTTTAAATATTACTGTATTTTCAGCTTTTATATAAAAATGATTAATACATTAAAAGCATGTCATTCTTATATATAATCTAAAAATCTAGTTTACCTGGTCGTATACAAATTATAAAAGACTTTAAATCGAATTATAAAACAATTGGGATCAATGTAGCCACTTAGTTCGATATTGCGGGTTTATATTGACTTGAGTACAATTTTACACCGAGTTAGTTGAACAAAATAGTTTCGATACGATTTTATATGAAAATTAGTTGCTAGTATGTTGTATATGAAAAAACCTCGGGTGTGAACGTGCACTACGTATAAAAATGTGACTGGGATATAAAATACATTTAATAAAAAATAGCATTCGTTCAAGAAAAGGTTCAGTAGCAAATAATTAATCTGATAAACACAATTTTATTTGAAATGTTTCAGTTGAAAATTTTGTTTAATTCAATGAAATTGTGATCGATTCGGTAATTTTTATTATTATAAGGGAGAATATTTTATTGAGTGGATGCAATTTTTTTCTGAATGTAGGTAGATTTGTAGAGATGCTCTTCAAACACCTTATAGGTCGAACACATTCACGGACATCCGTCTTCCACATAAGTACAAAACTTCTGAGTTACCATATTTTTATGTCTTATGTGAGTGAGGAAAAAAATTGTCCAGAAAAGAGTTTAGATAATTTTAAACTTTTGAAGAATGAAACCCAAAATTACCAGTAAAACCTTGAAAAAATTGTTGATCCCTATAGTCAAAATTTAGTTTACAGTCAATTTGTGTGGAAACTGTTTAAATTTTTTATTTTTTTCGTGACCTGGACATTTTTTTGCGAAACTCTTAAATCACTCTAAACTTGAATTCAACGCACAATTCGTTAATACTTTAAGGCGCACAAACTTTAGGTGCGTTCTATTAGATGTATGCTTGTAGATATGTAAATTGATTTTAACTAATCTAGGCAAACTGTCGCTTAGCGAATAGTTATAATCTTTTAATCATGGAGAATTTATTTCAAAGGATGCATTTTGGATCCTTGATTAAGGACACATATCAAAACTGGATGTTCAATGGATTTAATCAGAATTTAATTAAGAGGTTTAGTAAAATGCATGAAACTTTGGAAATTTCGCAAATTTGTTGTCACACTATCTATTTTGAAATATCTTTTTGACCTGAAACTGATTCCAGTAGAAGCCAGAGATTTATTGCAATAATTTCTAGGAAGAGTCGCCCAAGACAAGTATTTATAGCGATTGCGGGATTTCAACACGAGTGTAGGAGAGAATATGATGTGGTATTTCAGCTTTCCAGTTACACAGGAGAAAATAAAATAAATCGTAGAAATATTTCTGAGAGGAAAGGATTTTCCAGAATGGTTTCATATTCTGTAGAAGCGTTCTCTTTTATTTCAAATTTAATTGCTTCCAATTGAAAGATTTGAATTTCAAAATAGATTTAATTGAACAATATGAAACTTTAATGCATTCAAATGTTCGTAATCTAAATTTAGAAATTACCAAATTAAACAATCTAGCGATTTTGGTGAAACATGATGAACATTTAATCTTGAGTCAGTGAACTTTCTGGATAAAATTTTTGTTCAAAATTCAGAGAGTTACAGGATTTTTAATGTTGAGATCCGACCTTTTAAAAAACTATATATCTCCCAAAACGCTGACTGAATTTTAATAATGTTTGCAGGTGTAGCTTATAATATATAAGCCTTTTAATGAAATTTAAAAACAAAGAATTTTTTAAATAGGGCTCAAAAACATTATTAAAAAAAATTTTAATTATTTTTTCACTTAACAGAATTTTTTTAATCTGAATGTTTGATTCCTTATTATTTTCTGAATTAATTAATAAAAAATATGCGCACCCTGTAACATATCTTTGGTTAATCATTTTTGGTATTCTAATTCATAAATAATTCTTTGATATAAATTGTAATGTGTTTGGTATTAGCGATTGATTAATGAATAATGACTGAAGAGTAATTACAAACAACTATTTTTAATCTTTTATTATGGCAGTTTGATTATAATTACACGTGTTTATAACATAATTAATATCAAATTCACTTGATATAGGAATAAATATTTTTTATAATGGTTTTTTGTAATAACTTTTCAATAATTAATCACTAATACTGAAGCAATTAAAAACTATATCTAAATTTTTTGTTCAAAATATTCAAATAATCTTACTCAAATTTTCCTAAAATTTTGTTAGTTAGAAAATTGACAAATTATGATTTAAAACTTTTTATATTCTTATTCCAAATTTTAGGAAATCATTTGAAGTTTTTTTAATTGCTTGAAACCTTTGAAATTTCTTAAAATGCTTCTAAATTTTGTTTCAAATTTTTATTTCAAAATCGTTAACATTTCCAAACCTTCTAAATATCTTTTAAATCATTCTGATTTTCCCCATAATTTAAAAAAGAAATCTGCAAACTTCTAAACTTTCTAAATATCTTCTAACTTGATTCATATTTTTTCTAAAATTAAAAAAAATTCTAAATAATAAAAAAATCGCCTTAAAATCTTCTGGATTCTTTTTTGACAATTTTTTGAATCCTTTGAATTTTCTTTAAATATTCTCTTGAAATAAATATGTAAAAATAAAATTGTTTTAAATTTTACCACAAATCTTAAGAAAATATTTGTTGCCTTGAAACCTTTAAAAATTGGCTAATTATGTATCAAGAATCTACATTTTTTTAAATTGTTTTGGAATCTTCTGAAGATTTGAGATATTCTCAAATATTTTCAAAACTTTTAAATGTCTTAAATTAATTCAGTTTTTCTGAAATTTGTTAAGCTTCTGAAAAATTAAAAAAAGTCTTAAGATCTTCCTGATTCTTTTTCGACATATTTTTAAATCTTTCAAACTAAATTTTGGCAATAATTTAATTTTTCTCATCTGTTTCAAATTTTGAAAAAGTTTTAAAATTATAGTGTGGTAGCAAAATGTTAAAAACAGAATTACTGTCTATAATTAAAAATTAATTTACAATTAAATTCTTCTCTTCTATCAATAATGTTTAGAAACATTTAGAAATCAATGTTATCATGAAATAAAATTACTCTTTTTGCAAATTCTGATATATAAAATTGATGGTGCAAAAAATTTGTAATATTTATCAATATAGATAAAAAAAAAAAGAAAAAAAACACTAAAGTCGTAACCAATTAGCTTTCCGAGAACAATGTAATCAAATTTTCCAAAACTTGAAATGATTCTCGGCTCGAATTTGTATTCCCGGTTAATTCCCGAATATTTACGGTTAGTGGCCTTTTTTTAATGCATACAGTAATTCGTTTATTTTTGTGTTAAAGTGCATCATTTCCAGAGTAAGTTCGATTTTGATGCAAAAATAATAAAAATTGAAGAAGTTATCTAATTTTGACTAAAAAAAACGGCATTTTTCAACTTGCTCCACTGATTTTAAATTTAAAAACTATTTTAATTTTATTTTTATTTATTTATATCTATTCCAAAACTATTCGCTTTCAATTTTGAAGAGTTAAAAAAATACATGAATTTGTAAAACCGAAAAAATGCATTCTCTGGTTGTAGTAAACACTCAAAGTTGGTGATGGGTCCATCTGACCCAGTGTGCCCTTTACATTCCATAGAGAAAGTGTTCCGATTAAGGGGTAATATTTAATTTAGTAAAAAATGTTAAGCTATTAATTTCGAAATTCTAAAATATCTTTATCTTCTCGCGGAACCGACCATAAAATCAAGCTCATCTTCAGAAAACAATTTCTACTTTTGTCATTGAAATTGAAACGCCACTTGCAATAATGCCGCAATCATTATAAAAGTGAAAAGACGAGGAAAGTACAATGGCTAATCATATCATTGAGCCCTCAATGAGTCCGTCAAGAGTCCTGTCCAAACTCAGACAAAAGAAAAGGAATCAAAATCAATCAATGTTGGAAAGAGCGATCGGAAGTGATCGACTTGAGATGTAAGATGTAATGCTCAACAGGCGGTATTATTAAAAAAGAGTGCTAGAGAGAGAAAGGGAAATAGTCAAGTCCATTATATTATTGATTCGAGTGGCTGAGAGTATGTCTGTGTTCGACTGAAGCGCAAGAGTTAGATCTAGTGAGATAGCTTCTTACTTTAAGGCCCTCAAGAGAACAAAATGAAATAAAAAATTCACGTTTGTATTGTCTGAGGGCGTTTTTAATATAAAATCGATATCATCGCTGATGCAAGTTTATCGACCAAACGAGCTGTCAGATGTAAGATAGTTGACTTTAGGGATAAGGCGATTGTAAATACGAAAAAGATACTCTCAATGTTTCTAGACTAGCCGTGTCGACATGTTTCTTCCTATGATTATTATTATTACTATTATTATATATGAAATATATATATATATATACAACACACACATATACAAATCAATATATTTATTATTGCGTTGTTCTATTGTAATATTTATTGTAATATTAGATGATATTTAAAGGCAAATGCCTCGACTGTCAGTATCAGCGTAACTCGTGTCTAATTCATCAATCTAGCTTCTGCGATTTTTTATGATTATTGCCCCAAAATTTATATTAGGGTGGACCGAAAAAAAAATTTTATAATTTGTAAACGCCTCAGCACTAAAAAATTTCCTTTTGGGTGCCTTATCATGTGTATAAAATTTGAAATGAATCGATTAATATCTTAGGGTTGAACGGAGTCTAAATAGAATTTAAAACAATTTTAATCGCAGACTTTTCGAAAAATCGCGAATACCTCATTTTTACCATTTTTTAAGATTTTTATTTGAGTTTATATAGGACAAGTTAAATTTGTTATGGAGACCTGACAATTAAAAAAAAATCTAGAAGCTCTAAAAATTACAAATAATTTTTTTTCAGCATAGAAAAACTTTCTTACGTTCAAAAGTACTTCCAAAGAAGTAAGAAGATCAGATCGTTAAAAATGATGAGTTGCTGAATTTTTTTAATTAACTCGTCATTTTTAACGATGTGCTCTTCGCAATGTTTTTGGAAGTACATTCTAAACATAAGAAAGTTTTTCTATGCTGAAAACAAATTATTTATAATCTTTAGAGCTTCTTCATTTTTTTTTTCATTTTCAGGTTTCCAGACAAAATTTAATTTATCCTATACAAATAAAAAATCTGCAAAAATTTAAAAATTAGGCATATTATGCAGATTAGAAAACATAAATTAGATTCACGATTTTTCAAAAACTCTTCAAAAATTCTTTTTATACTATTTCTTTATTACAAGTTATAAGGTACCCTGAAGGAAAATTTTTCCGTGCTGAAGCTTTTTCAATTTATAATTTTTTTTTATCCACCCTAATATATATATTACATTACAGTCAAAAAATTATCTACATGACTGACGCGTAAAAATCACTGCTGGCTTTGAATCTTGATTACTCCTTCAAAAAAGGTGCGATTTTTATTTCATAAATCCGTCAGAAAGCTTATAAAATTGTGCTTGGAATGACCCATAATAGAGAAATGTTTGACATTTTGAAGAGAATATACCACGTGAGAAGTTGAAAAAAAAACTCAAGAATATTTCGAATTTTGTACCTCGACTTCAACTTGTAGCATGACCAAGGAAAGCTGCAGAAAACATTTATAAATCATATGAAACGGTATTTAAAATATTTTATTTAAACTTAAAAAATCTTAACGGACGCTTTTGATTTGAATCTTTCAATGTGATACTTCTAATCAGTCATTTTTGTTTAAAATTATCTTGAGGTTTTGAAATACATATATATTTATTATGATTTTACATTTCATAATTTATAACTATGAGAAAAATGTATTTAAAAATTATTTATTAATTTAGCACTACGAGAATAATATAGGATTTTAAATTTTTTAATAATTATAAATTATAAACTATATAATCATAAAAAAATGTATGTATTTTTAAAACCTTAAAATATTTTTAAACAAAAATCACTGATTTAAAGCATAAGATTAAAAGATTCAAGTCAAAAGGGTGTCCGAGCAAGTGCCACGTCTCACAGTGGGAAAAAAGTGATTTTTTGGTTCAAAATAACGTACAGTCCAAAAAAAGGGAGAAAAAATATTAAAAAAAAAAAGATAATAAAATTTCAAACAAAGTTGTCATGCCTAGATTTTTATTTCAATTTTCATTTTTTTTATAAATAAACAAATATGTTGAAAATCTTGCAATTTTTCTATTTGACGTTCATGGTGCTCTTCCATAATAGGACAATATTGTAGTAATCGCCGATATTTCATACATTTACAATATATACAGATATTCTATCATGATACGATGAACAAATAAAAATGTAGATGAACAAGTTATTTTTTGCAAATGTGTTTTCTCTAATTTTCAATAATTTAAAGGTTTTTAAGATATATTGCAAGAAATTTGGATGGAAACAATATTATAATGAACAAAATTTCTCTTGAGATTATTCTTGTTAATATTACAATAACAACCTCATAATAATTCCAGCCCAGTTCATAAATTTTATGATTTTTTAAAACAAATGTAATAAATAAATGCATCATTCGTGCATTTGTCGACGGATTTTTTCTTCAATGCCCGTCCTTTTAATTGGGAATTTCATAATAATTTTAACAACACTCATAATTAGTTAATAAATGTTATGTTTTTTAAACAAATGCATTATTCAGGCATCTGCCGACAAAAAATTCGTTTTTTTCGATGAGAATCCTTTTAACTGGAAACTTTATGATAATTTGAGCAACATTCATAATTATTTGATCATAATTGGTTGAATAATTTTATTTTATGAAGTATGAGTGTTGGTGAAATTATCACGGACTTCCCAATCAAAAAGACTGGCATTGAAGAAAACGAAATTTTCAGTCAAAAAATGCCCGAATAATGAGTTTTTTTTAATGATCTTTCTTTAAAAAAATCATAAACTTTATCAAAAAATTGTGAATTTTCCTGAATTTATCATAAGGTTCCTAATTTAAAAACTGCCATCGAAAAAAAACGATTTTTTTCTGTCCAAAAATGCCTGAATAATGAATTTGTTTAATCAATTCATTTACAATAAGAACAAGATCTTAAGAGAAATTTTCTTCATTAAATATTGTTTCCATCTAAGTTTGTTTGCAATAGGATTTAAAAAACCTAAAATTATTGCAAATTATATAAAACACACTTACAACAAACAATCTGTTTATTAAAAATTTACTTGTTTCTTGTAATATGATGAAATATATTTAAATAATGTAAATCTATGAAACTTAGGTGATTAAAATTTTCCTGCTATTGACAAGCACCGGAAACGGCAAATAGAAAAAATGGTCATTTGTTTCGACATATTGGTTTATTTATAAAAAAATTGAGATACTAAATCAAGAAGAAGGCTCAGCTATTTCTTTGAAATTTTATCCGATTTAAAAAAAAGGTTTTCGTGCAAATCGGTCAATATTTGTGGGCTGCACGTTATTTTGAACCAAAAAAGTAATTTTTTTTCCACTGTGCAGACCGGCCAAGAGCAGCCATAACCGAAATTTTTAGTTATATTTTGGGAACCCATAAATAGTTTTCAAATTTTATTGTCCTAAATTAAAAATAAGATTTTAAGGACTGTTCTATATTATTTTCAAGTTTTTGCTACAACTTTTCTAGATCATATCATGAGTTGAAGTCAAGTTAAAAAATTCGAGAAATTCTTGAATTTTTTTTCAAACTTCTCATGTGGTACATTATCTTCAATATGTCAAAAATGTCTCTATTGTGGGTTATTCGAAGCGGAATTTCATAAGATTTCTAATTATTTCATACAAAAAAATTGGCCCCTTTTTTGAACAAGTTATCACGTTTCAAAGTCAACAGTGATTTCCAGTACCACTCGCGCTAGCCGTATATACAATTTCCGACACTATTGTATATGTGACTCAAATTTTTTTCTTTAAGTTTAAAAGTTTCATTCTGTCTAGTATTATTTCTTATTTGTTTCCCCTGGAGCAGAATACTTCTTTTGTTAAGGAAAAAATAAAGTTTGATATTTAAAAAAAATCTAGACACGAGTGCTTTTTAAAAAAAATCAATGCGCAAATGAAGCTCTATGTCACGTCTCTATGCTGTACTTTTTCTATGTCCGCATACTCTAGTTCCTACGCAATGTTTGTACTCTTATACCCTTTATACTATTTGTACCTTACAAATTGCAATACACTCGTCTGCGAGAATCGCTAAAGAATTCCCTTATCGATTTTTACTCTCCATCCCTCTTTTAAATTATACATTAAAATAAGTTTTTACTGTTAACGTTTGTATGCCAATTAAAAATTGATCATATTAATAAGCGCATAAGAGCAGATAATTTGTTATATAATTTCAGGATCAGTGGAAAAACGGGTCATTACGTAGTAATGAACTAATTAACTTCATTCTGAATCCTCAAAGCGTCATTATAATGATCATGCAATTATGGTAATTAAAATACATAACATGGAATCATCAAACTGAATAATAAAATAATATTTTATCTAATTATATAGGGAGTAAAAGTAAAGAAAAATTGTAAATTCAATTTAAAAAAGAATTTCTGCTACTTTTATTGTTCAGTACGAGATGCAAAACAATGCACGCCAATAGTTTTCTTTGAGTTTATAGGGATTTAATTATAATATGTTTAATTTAGAAGGCTTTAACAAATTATATTACAGAATATTCTTAAATTTATTATTAACATCGAATAATTAAGTAAATTAATAATACTAAAAACATAATGAATAATTTCGTGAATTTAACGTATTAATATTAGGAATAAGAAATATTTTCCAGGTGAGTAAACATTCTGTAAGAACAGGAGAGATAAGAATATTTTTCACGAAAATAGGGAAATATTCTTTTTTAATGTGGGTACTTGGGTATTATATAAAATTCAATTTAATATGCTTCAAAATTCTAACATTTTTGGTAAAAAAATTCCATTTTCAGAAAGATAGATGAATTGTTAACCAAATAGTTGAACTTCAACAAACTATTTAACTTTTTAACCAAACTGATGAATTTGATGAATTTCAATCAAATATATTTTATTTTTATCAATATATAATATAATATATCATATATCAAACCCAAAGTGATGAATCTTCAACTGAAATAGTTGAATTTTCAATTAAAAAGAAGAATCTTCAATTAAAATGAAAATCACGGAATATTTAATTTAAATTTTCAGTTATAAAAATTAATTTGCAAGAACAAAAAAAAGAATTTCCAACAAAACAGTTAAATTTTCAATCGCACAGAGATGATGTTTCGAATAAAATGATAAATCATTACCCAAAAAGATGATCAATTTTTTACTAAATATTGAATAAGTAATTTTCTGTCCTAAAAATCAATTTTCAACCAAAAAGATAAATTTTCAATTAAAATAATAAATGCTCAACCAAAGAAACATTAATTTTTAACTAAGAAATATTTTTCAGTCAAGTGAAAAGAATGCAAGCAAACTTTTGAATTTTCAATCAAGATTAACGTCAACCAACAAAAAATTAATTTTTGTATTGAAAAGGACGAATTTTTAACAAAATGCATGAATTTTCATCTAAAAAGGGTAAATTTTAAAACTAAAATTGAATAAGTAATTTGCAGAGGAACAAATTGATTTTTAACCAAAGAGATAAATTTCATCTAAAATTAAAGAATGTTTAACTGGATTAGTTAAATTTTTGGCTGAAAACAAAAAATTATTTAAAAAAAAAACGAATTTCAAACAAAGTTTTTAAATCTTAAAATGGAATGGTTAAACTTTCGGTTAAACAAATAATGTTGAAAAACCGAATTTTTAACAAAATAGTTAAATTTTCACCTAAAGAGATGATTTTTCAATGAAAATTATGAATCTTCAACCAAAGCAAAATTAATTTTTAAATAAGAAAGATTCTTCAGCCAAGAGAAAAAAAATGGAAGCACACAGTTGAATTTTCACGCAACAAGAATAATTAATTAAATAATTAATCTGGCTCAGGCGGTATCGAGATTGTCTTATGTTCCTACACTGCACCTTTCGCAGTCACGCTGGCGCGGGTTCGATTCCCAAAGCAGGAACTGAGGCTGGATATTATTAACAAAAAAAATATAATTATAAAAAGAATTATTTTCAACCAGGGAAATTAATTTTTCACCAAAAAGGACGAATTTTCAACAAAATAGTTAAATTTTCAATAGGAAAATTTAAACTTTCAGATTAAAAAATTTAAAAAAAAAATAGTTAAATTTTCAACCACAGAGATGACTTTCAATTAAAATGATGAATTATCAACCAAAGAAAGATTAATTTTTAAGTGAGAAAGATTTTTCAGTCAAGAGAGAAAAAAATTTCAATCAAATTGTTGAATTTTCAGGAAAAAAGATTATATTTCAACCAAGATTAATTATCTACCAAAAAGAACAAATTTTTAACCAAATACTTGAATCTTTAACCAAATACTTAAATTTTGAACTAAAAAATATAAATTTCTAACCAATAATGTAATAGTTAAATTTTCAGTTAAAAAAATTAAATTCCAACTAAAAAAACTAATTTTTAACTAAATAGTTAAGTCCAGTAAAATAAAGGTAAAGATTAATTTTTAAGTGAGAAAGATTTTTTAGTCAAGAAAGAAAAAATTGGAATCAAACTGTTGAATTTTCAGGAAAAAAGATTATATTTCAACCAAGATTAATTGTCTACCAAAAAAAAAACAAATTTTAAACCAAATACTTCAATTTTGAACTAAAAATATAAATTTCTCACCAAAAATGGAATAGTTAAATTTTCAGTTAAAAAAATTAATTTTTAATTAAAAAAACAAATTTTTAACTAAATAGTTAAGTCCAGTAAAATAAAGGTAAAGATTAATTTTTAAGTGAGAAAGATTTTT
>CAKNWT010294573.1:352-14996 GCA_932066315.1 Andricus coriarius | reverse complement strand
GAAATGAGAAGCACAATTAGAAATTATACCCAGAATTAAACATTCGGATTGAATAAGTGTTCCTACTTTTACATTGTAACTATTATTATGATTAACAATAAATATATCATCGAGCTTATACATTATTTTCATAAAGAATGCTCAATTTTGAGATTATGTTTAAAAAAAAGATTCACTTCACTATAAAAAATCTATCATTAATTTAAAAAATATATATTCAATGTAAACAAGAACTTTACTCAATTTAAATAAGAGATTTATTGCAAGGAACCAAAAATTTGTTTGAACCAAATAAATAAGGAAAAACGAAAAATTTCTTTGCATCAACAAAACATTTGTTTGTGCCTATATCAAAGAAATAATTTGTTTGATTCAAACAACCATTTTTCTCAGTGTGCCGCCACACAGTGGGCTGGATTGCATAAACAATCGGCAAAACTCCAAAAATGAATTTTCAAATTTACAATTTTTATGTATTACATTACATACAATAGGTATTTCCACACTCTAATCTAGAAGAAACGGCTTCTAGCCTTTGAACTGTGCAACTGACGACAGTCCAAACCTAACATTTTTCGAGTGAGGTGCGCAGCGATTTCGTGAATCGAATTAATCGTCTCGCACGAAGTCAAATATTTTCTATTTCACGCTGCCGATTTTTAAACGGCTTAATGACCTACAACGTTAAAGATACGGAGATTACTTTTGTATGAACATTTTTTTTAAACTTTTTACAGTGTATGTTTAAAAGAGTTTTGAATATGTACGTTTTAAGCAAGCGTGTGAATTTAATATTCCGAAAATAAGTATCACCTACAGCCTACAATTCTTCACCGATTTTCAATTTTGTTTAGAAATGATCAGCAATAGTTGCAGAAGAACTTCTATTGATTAGATTTTTCAATTTTTATCATTTTTTATTTTTTATATAAATAAACAAAGAGAAAAAATGAGACATCTTTTAACTATTATTTTTTATCTCTGAATAAATAACTTAATTAATCACATTCTCGATGGAAATGAATGTCGAAGTATCTAGATAATATAAATCATTAACAGGATATCAAATCTAATTGTTATAAACAAATTATATTAACAAAATGTCAACATCCTATAAATTTTGCTTGCAAAGTATATTCGTATGTTGAAATTGCTTGATTTCATCGACGCGACAGGATCATATTTGATCATTAAGTTTGTTGCCTGGTATAATTTGTTTATTTTATAAAAAAATGTATAATTTAGGCATTTATTGGAAGAAAGTAATCGTTTTTCTTTCTTTCCTAGCATACCTAGCGTAGTTTTCCTTGCAAAGATAGAAACTTTAAAAAAATATACTTATCGACAACGTGGTGGGCTGAAAGTGACTTCAAGCGCATCCATAATCGTTTAAGCGGTACTGATTAAACGATTATGGATGCTTGATTATGGCAAAATTTCATGTACACGGAAAAAAAAAATTTTTGAAACTTTCTTGAATTATATCAAGAGTCGGGGATGAGAGCGAATCTTGAACAAATGTTCTATATTCTATATAACTTTCATGATTTAATGTAGAACAAATCTGGATTAACACTACAAGAGTTCTGTAAACTTTATATTCAACTCCGATTTAAAAAAGTTCAATAAAATATATAGTGAAATTCATGGGAAAATGTTGAAGACTTTCGTAAAAATCACAATTGAGCTATTGAGAGTTTGTAATCACATCATTATAAGGTTTAAATACCTCAATTCAGTGAAATGTATAGAAAAATTCTTGAAAAAATGTTTTGAAATCTCATGGAAATTCGATTCGAGGTATTGAGTGTTTGTGAACTACTTCAATATGATATCTATAGACCTCAGTTCTATAAAATGTAGCTGCGCAGTCGCTACTGTGCGCATGCAGCGACATTTTCTGCATCCCCCTGGCCAATGTGTTTAACAGATAACGCCGGTTAGTGAATAATAATTCATTAGTGAATTATAACTTATTTAAATTTATATAACTTATATAAACTTCTTCTATATAGCTATCTAACTTCTTATGAATCTTGAATCTACTAGAACTTATAACTAAGAAATAATTTGCGATTAAAAATTTTTTCGAAATTTAAAATTTCCAAAATTATAAATATTTTAATGTGATAATGAAAATTTTAAAAGCAAAAAAAAATGGTTCTGAAACGGGTCACAAAAATTTTTCACGGGTCCCTGCATAGCTGTAGCTTATATTTTAGATTTTTTTTTTAATACTCCGAGTAAAGTTAGCTGCGAGGTTTTGTTAGGAGTTGCGAATGCGTAGGTAGGGGGTTCGAACCCACAACGAATAAGAATTTTATTAGCGTGCGATTATTAATGTATTCATTGTTTGTATAACAGTAAATAATTATGTAATTAAATATGTGAACAAGTATTAAAGCATAATGATAATAATAATAAAGATTAATTTTTTTAGGCGAAAAATCAGTCATCATTTTATAGAACTGTTTTTAGATTTTCTAGAACTATTCTACGTTTTTCGCATCCTGCCTTCTAATAGAGATTACGTCACCTCATTCTTTACATTTCATAGCATTTTGTAACACATTTCGTAGAATAGTTCAATGTAATGTAAAACCAAGAAGATTTTAACTTTTATTAAACTACCCGTCGTATCCTCTACTATAGGACTAGTTCTATAAGATTTAATGCCATTTTTTTCCGTGTAGAATCCGAATTTTAACAAGTTAAATGTTCATCTTCCTTTTTTAATGAGTTTTTCTTGCATGATACGAAGAGGATACGATGTGGATACTATAAGGATACGCTGTAACGTATCCGTTCCGTTCAATTAGTCCGCTAGTGTTAATATCTCTAAATTCTAGTAGTGGTAATATTTAGTGATGAAGATTGGTTATTCGATAAGATTTGTTTATTTTTTAAACAAATTTTAAAAACAAATGCATAGTTTGTTCATTTATAGACAGAAAGTAATCGTTTTTCTTTCTGATCGTCTTCAAATTAGATAGGTGATGAGGTTTAGTGGTTAAGACTTCTTGTTCAAAGTACTTTGTTTATTTTATAAGTAAATTTTATAAAAGTAATGCATAGTTTGGCCATTTACAAAAAGTAGGGTAGAAGAATACTTCCGTTCTGCCACTTGGAAAAAAAAAAATTTTGTCGAGATTTCAAAAGAGTCACCTTAAAACCGTAAATTTGTCAGATATTCAGAAAAATCGGATGCATTTTAGTAACGTAAATAGTCACTTCCGACGCCATTTTGTTTGAAAAAAATTTGGTGTCGATATTTTAAATAAGTCACTCAAAACCTGTAAACTTACCGATTTACACAAAAGGCGGATGTATTTTAGTAACGTATATAGTCAATTCCGGTCCGCCGTTTTGATTAAAAAAAAATTTGAGTCGATATTTTAAATAAGTCACTCAAAACCCGTAAAATTACAGATTTACACAAAAGTCGTATGCATTTTAGTAACGTAAATAGTCACTTCCGGTCGGCCATTTTTTTTAAATTTTGAGTTGATATTTAAAATAAGTTACTTCAGAACCGTAAATCTGCCGATTTACACAAAAGTCGCATGCATTTTAGTAACGCAAATAGTCACTTCCGGTCCGCCATTTTGTTTTTTCAAAATTTTTACTCCACATTTGGAATCAGCAAGTTCAAAAACTTAAGAATCACCTTCCAATGTTTAGATACGTGCATTTTTCTAGTTCTGCCGATTTCTCATGTAATCCAGCCCACTGTGCGAAATCGGCCTGGAACAGTATCTGCCTGCTCGTCAACCTGGTCCACAAAATGGGAAGGCACATATCGACGTATTGGTAACGGTGGTCTGAGTGCACGTGTCGATTTTCTGCACTCCGGAGTTTTTAAATTTCATATGTTTTTCATGCTGTTGTTTTAATAAAAATTTGCAAGTTGTGACTTTGTGTGTTCCTGGCGCGTCCGAGCAAGTTTTTTTTCGCAATTGCTGATTTTTTGCTATTTCAAACTATTCAATATCTGTGAGTGACCATTTAGAGCAAAGGGTGCGTGTCCAGAGTGCAAGGAGGTTATTTCCAGAGGAGGACCTGAGGTGCTTGTATGCGTAAATGGTGGTTTGTTAACTCAACTGGCCTGTGCGAATTTTAACATCTCAAAAAAAACTTTGATAAGCTCACAAAGGGTCAGGCAGATTTCTTCTGCATAACATGCAAAGGGCAAAGCATCAGCGAAATCTCTACGGCATTCGGTGGTAGTTCGTCTGAGAAACCTGCAATTAATATTCGGAATGCTGACGGTACGTCTTCCCCTCACGATCCTGCCCCCTAAGCCGCAATGGCTACCACCACCCAGCCTGATCTCGCTGCTATGATCAGAAATGCTGTCTTCGAAGGACAAAAGGAAGCGCTTGCGCAGTCTCAGGAGATTCTCTCAAGGATCACATAATTTGAAAATAAGCAGCAAGCATTTAATGACAATCTCCTGACCTCCATAAAAAGGATCAAAGCGAACATTGTTGAGAACTCGAATCGAATTTATGTACTCGAAGCTGGCTCAGGAAAGGGAAAAGGAGACATTACTAAAATTAAAAAGGATGCCAATGATTTGAAATAAAAGTGGCAACCCCAAAGCATGCGCTAAACTTAAGCGAGCAGGCGGCCCTTCAAGCGACTTTGTAAATTCATAATTTCTCTATGAAACCCAATGAAGACCTTTTGACGACCATGGACTCGATAGCTAGGGCTCTTGACGTTCCCTTTGCCAGGGAAGATGTGGTCAAAATTTATAGAATAATAAAGGGTCCTGTACTCACAAAATCCTCTAACCCCCCGATCACTGTCGCGAAACTCGGCAATCAACAAGTGCGAGATAAGTTCGTTGAGAGACGTAAGGTTTTCAGAGACTTTTCTACTGCAAACCTCGGATGGTCGAGCAAAGATAAAAATTCTGTTTATCTACGTGATTCCCTGTCACCTCTGAATAGGAAAATCTACTCCATTGCCCTGGGTCTCAGAAGAGACAAAATAATCAAATACCTGTGGATTGCGGGCGGAAAAATTTTTTGTCGCAGAGAGGATGGATCTCCGCAAATTTACCTGGCTAATCTGCAGACCGTCGAGGGACTTAGATAGCAACTACTGCTTCCTGGTGCCATCCTAAGTATATATGTCGGTGAATATAATATATCTAGTCAATTAGACCGATTTCTAACTCAGCAAGCATACATAATAATGTTTTCAATTGAAAATTTGTATTTAATAACTGAAAGGTTTCTCAGTTATTCTAACTGTGATATTTGGATTTATTATGTTCTACTAAAACATATGTTAAGTCAAAGTAATCTACTATTTGTAATTACCTAATTTGGGCTCTGTTGGTTACTGATCATGTTATTTCTATTTCTACTATCTTTTTCTATGTGCTACCATTCTTTCAGGTAACTTCCAACTTAAAACTTACCATTTTACATTTTCAATGGATATCTTAAATATTTGTGATGTTACCTTTATAATGCTTATTGCTTTTTTAAGTTTGACCATTTTAAGTGCCTTATTCCATGTTTTCAATTGTAATCATTTGAACTGGATTTGGTGGTTAACGTATTTCAGACACTTCTATATTTAACTATACTTGAACTTTACTTTTCACCATCAAAATGGAAACTTTAAATATTTGTCACGTTAACGCTCAGTCTTCACCTGCTCATTACCACGAATTGAAACATGATTTTATTTCCTGTTCCTATCATACCATAGCCGTTTCTGAAACCTGGCTTACGCATAACATTCCATCTAGCCTCATAGGACTTGATCATTACACACTTTTCCGCAGAGATAGAGATGAGAGAAGAGGGGGTGGGGTATGTCTCTGCATTCATGACAGCTCAAGGGATGTACAGGTGGGAATGAGTGTTGAATGAGAATTCATGAGAATACCTTTTTATCAAGGTATCTTCGTCTCATGACAGCATGTTGGTGGGTGTGATTTACAAACCTCCTAATGCTTCCTACTGTAGGGAACTAGAGACTGACATCTTTGACGTTATACCAAATTATAATAACATTGTACTCACTGGTGACCTAAAGACAAATCTTAATGTCACCAACAACTTGACTAACTTTTTAATTCAGTAGTGTTGATGATTGTTGATGATCTAGACAAGGTAATTTCTTCTACTCAACACTTTATCTCATTCCTCTCAAAGTGCGACCTTATCAGCATTCAATACCAGTTCTCCTTTGATCTCTCCTCTAGTGCATCTCCTCTATCTATACGCAATCTCACTAATATAAATGAAGCCGAATTTCTTGAGCATCTCTCTACTTATGATTGGAAAAGACTTTTTGTTGAAAAAGATATAAATAGAAAGGAAATAGAACATAGAAAGTCTAACAAAATTTGTATCTTTAGCTTTTGAAAAATTTGCCCCACTTCATACCCTCAAAGCGAAAAAGAAGTCCACTCCTTGGATTACATCTTATATCAAAGACTTGATGAAAGAAAGAGAGAAAAAACGTAGATTGGCTAAAAGAACAAAAAATAGTATTATTTAAACCGAATTTCGTAAATTGAGAAACTTGGTTCAAACCAAAATCAGCGACTCATGCAACCAATATAATTACAATTCTATCAAAACCAGGAATTAAAATGAAAACACCTGGTTTCTCTTGAGACGACTTGGACTTATTCCTCTAAAACATTTGGCTCCTGATAACAATTTTTCACCCGCAGATCTTTTAACAGCCTTCACTACAAAATCCACAGTCCTTGCAAACCGCACTCCTTCCTCGTCCGCAGTTACCTCTACCTTTGATGAAACTAAATTATTCTTTTCTGAGATATCGCAAGAAACCCTGATTAAAAAAGCCTTAGAGGTAAAATCAAATGCTCAAGGCTCAGATGGTATTTCAATTAAAATGATTCGCTTAGCTTTACCAGTGATTTGTCCTATTCTCTTGCATGTCTATAAAGCATTTCTACAGGTGGAAATCTTTTCTGATACCTGGAAAGATGCGATTATTCGCCTTGTTCCTAAAATATGTAACCCTACTTCTTCCAAAGATTTCCGCCCAATATCCATCCTCTGTGCATTGTCTAAATCTTTCGAACGCATTGTCCATAAGCAACTTACTGCACATATTGAAACTAACAATTTAATGGACCCAGTGCAATCTGGGTTTCGTGCCAGGTATAGTACTCTTACAGCTACACTTAAAGTAACTTCTGGCCTTAAACTGGAAATTGATAGAAGGAAAATAACTGTTGTTGTCCTTTTTGACTTTTCTAAGGCGTTTGATACAGTTCACCATAATTTACTATTGACTAGGCTCAAATCACTTCACCTCTCAAATATGGCTGTTAAATGGTTTGAATCTTACCTTAGTAATCGTTCTGAAAGAGTAAAAATGAGCAATGGCGAGCGTTCTGATTGTGGGCAGGTCAAGAGTGGTGTCCCTCAGGGATCCACGCTTGCACCCACTCTCTTTAATATCTATACCTCTGAACTTGGTAGCGAACTTCGTCATTGCAACTATCACAAATATGCTGACGACTTTAAGCTTTACCTTTCCGGGCCTATTGCCACTCTTAAGAGTTTACTTCAAAAGGTACAGCAACAATTGCAACCTTGCCTCCTCCCTTGATCGATGGGTGTCTCATCCGCTTTGTGGATTCTGTGAAAGATTTAGGCTATATTCTTAATCGCTGTTTTACGTGGAATGAACAAGTTGCGGATATCTCGAGGAAGACCTTTAGAGTTCTCCAACAGCTTAACAGGAATAAAGAATCACTTCCAACTCCAACGCGTATTCTCCTAATTAAAAGCCTTATCCTTCCTTTCGTTGACTACGGCTGTGTTGTATATGACGATATTACTGATGAACTGAATGCGAAGCTTGAACGTACGCTTAATGCTTGCATTGGGTTCATCTATAATATCCCAAAAAGTGAACTTATTACCCAGTATAGAGAAAGAGCAGTACTTCTTGACGTTGCCAAAAGAAGACAATTTTTTATGGATAACCTGCTTTATAGCCTATTCAGTAATGAAGCTCATCACTATCTTCTCAATCTCTTCCATTTTATTGACAAAATTCAACCAACACATTCTAAACTCCGTGAAAGGACAACAGTACTAAAAATTCATCCACACCGCACGTGTAAAATGCAAAGGTCCTTTGCTATTCGTGGTGCTCGCCTTTGGAATAAACTACCTATAAGAATTAGGAATGAACCTTCACAATTTTACTTTAGAAAAATCCTTTTTAGTTACTTATTTAACACTTCAAATCCTACCCTTGACATTAAACATTGGTAACACTTAAATCCTTGAGTTTAAAACATATATAAGCTTGCTCATGAATGTATTTACTCTTAAGCATGTATATTTGCGTATGTACACTTACAGTTTTATTGCTAACAGATCACATCTAATTATGTGCATCTTAGTTTATTTCTTTACTTCTGTTGAATACCTATTTTTTATTTTAATCGTTATATCGATCACGGTCACTTTTTAATTGTAACATGTATCACCTGTTTCTTATAGGGCTATCTAACCCCAGGAAATTTTTATGATTAAATACAAATATTGCCTATTCTATTGTGATTCAAGCATTTCTTCGGTAATGATGAAGTTGTGTAGACACGTTAAGGCTTGTAAAATCATTACAGAAGTCAAGAGTTTAAAATCCAGTGCACGATCTAGGATCTTTCATCCATTTCTGGAAACAATGACAAATTTACAAGTATTAAGGCCATGTGATAATAAATAAGAAGCACTCAGAAACGCGGTTCTGGTCCTAAATTTCTATAATTAAGAAAAGAGTTTTTTTGTAAATATTTGGTTTTTTTGCTTTTTTCATAATTATGAAAATTTAGGAACAGAGCCGCATTTCTTAGTGCTTCTTATTTATTATCCTAAATTTTCAACTCGATGTGGCTATTCATGTGAAAATAAGTTTACAAATAAAAAAAGTGTCGGTAAGGTGGGAATCCGGTCACGTGACCCACTCGTCACATGGCCTTAAAGTTAATAAAATTTAAACGCATGTAAGGAACCGTCCTTAAATTACGTAAGAGCTCAAGGTGGAGGGAGGGATCGAGAGATTTTTTTACAATTTCTTGCCGTAGTGGGGGGTGGGGCTCATTCGTTTGTGTACGTGATTTTAGGAAATTTGTAAATGAAACAAAAAAACTCGTAGGGCATGTACAGAAATTTCCTATGAACGTAATTGTAACCGCCAAATTAACATGATGAGTGAAAAATGAAACTAGTTAAAAATAATTAAAAAAAAAATCAGGGAATTTCATTGGTCAGGGAAAAGTGAGAAAAAGAAAAACTGTCAGGAAGAATAAATTTGAAATTTCTCAATTTTAATTTGAAATTCTTTTATTCCGTCTGTAAAAGATGCTAGGTTAAAATAGTTACAAGTTTAAGATTCTGGTATTTAATTATTAATGTTAAGTGAAAATTAAAACTTGATCAGGGAAAAATTAGGGAATTTTTAAAATGACGTTTTGAGGTAACCCTGATATAATATTCTTCTTAGAAATTTATTTGCTTTGTATTTTTTTTGCAGTTGCTTCCTCCTGAAGATTATCTTTTTAGTTACAAATTTTATTATTCGTTCAAAAATTCAACAAATTTATTAAAAAGTCGTCCTTTTTGGTGTAAAATTCAACTGAAATCTTTTTTGGATGAAAATTCAACTATTTTTTTTTAAATTTGTCTTTTTGATTCAAAATCTAATATATTTTAGTAGAAATTGCATCTCTTTTGGATAAAAATGCTACTTTTTGTTGAAAACTCAACAAATTTTTTAAAGTCATCCTTTTTGATTAAAAAATCGTCTTTTAGGGTTGAAAACTCTTTTTTTTATCCTATGTTATAAATATTACGAAATACAAATGCTGGTATTTGTATGTGAATGGTCAGGGAAAATAAAAAATTGGTCAAGAAAGAATTATAGAATTTTTAAAATGAAGTTTCCACTCTGCAAGCATGTATTTTCTTAAATAAAAAAATGTCCATTGGTTTCAAGTCCCACATCTTATGATTTCTGGAAATCATAAATTATGCACAGTAAGAAGAGGGGGGGGGGCGGAAAATTTAGTTTCGGTTCGTGAAATGGGGGTGGAGTGTCTTGAAGAGGGCCTATAATCCGTTACGTAATGTTGGGAATGTAATGTGTAATGTAATGTGTTGGGAAGTTCTTCGTCTAAGAGGAAAAAATATCCGACGATACTATTGCGGTTTGGCAAGGTGGTTGGACTTGGCAAAGGTAAAATATTTGACAATAGTAATTGTCATTTGATTCATATAAAGAGCCTGAAAGTAGACATATGTTTGCATTGAGGTGAAATTAATAATCTTACATAAATAATAGAATTACCAAAGTCGCTAACATCCACAAACGTAAAGTGATAGTGTGCATCGCAGACCGGGATTAATATGACACTAAAAAAGTGTTTTTATTTGAAAACGACACTGCCTGATCTGATGGGAGCAACAATTTGAATGTGCTTTCCGTCTATGACCCTCAAACAATGAGGGAAGTGCCAGATTGCTTCATAATCTGCAGCAATTTTCAGCCATTCTTCAGTAGTTTTCTGCTCATGTAAATAGGAGAAAGGATATCCCAAATTGCAGTGCAAACTTCATTAAAAATTTGATGCAGCGTTGATTTGCCGACCCGAAAAACTCAGGATGTTACTGTTGCCCCACTACCATGGGTGAGAAAAATATAAATAGTATATTATTATTATCAATGAAACAATTGGTGCTAAAGGAAATTAAAAGAGAGACGTTCTCTAAAAGCTGTTTATTTGACGAAGGCAAACGAAAGACTCACTGGTTACAAGTTTCAATGTATATAAGATGCGCTTGCGCATTAGTCGCGCATGCGATTTAAACATACAAAAGAGGCGCGAAGATTCGAAAAGCAGAATTCACAACACCTTACCTGCTTGAAAACTTCGCGGAAAATAAAACAAAAATACAAACTAGAATTAAGCAAAAAACTCACTTATTGCTCGCACACACCGAAATATTGTTTCTTGGTTCTCATCCCAAGACGCTCACACAAAAAAAAATATGGATCTTGGGAACGCTTTTGTGAACAGATTTGCGCATTGCTCGTCTGTTGACACGAATTTCGCAACCAATTCTTTTCTTTCAACTAAATCTCGAATGTAATGAAACTTTATATCAATATGTTTCGTTAGCTTGTGAAACTCTGGATTTTTCATCAGTCGAATTGCGCTTTGATTATAAAAAAACAAGCAGGTCGCATCCATTTGTTCTCGAGAGAGATCCTTTAATACTTGTCGCAACCAGATCGCTTCGCGCGCGGCCAATACTGCGGCGATGTACTCATCCTCCGTAGTACTGTGTGTGACAGTCTTCTGTCTTTGACAGCACCAAGTGACGATTTCGTTGCATAAAAAGAAAGCAAAACCGGTTGTCGAACGTCGTGTGTCGACATCTCCAGCAAAATCCGAATCGGTGAAACCTGTCGCAACAAAATTGTCAATTGTTTCTTTGTAAAAAATACCAAAATAAATCGAACCTTACACGTATTTGATCATTCTTTTCACAGCTTTCCAATGACTCGCGTCATTACTTTCAAGGAATTTGCTCAGGTTATTTGAAGCGTATCCACTGTCGGGGCGCGACACTACAGCAAGAAACATCAAAGAACCGACGGCCTCGCGATGAGGCACATTTTATATTGTTTTTTCCCCTTTTGCTTTACATAAATCTGGTTTGGATCCGCGGGTATACACACTGGGCTCGCACTCTCCATTCTGAATTTGTTTACAACTTTCAATGCATACGAACATTGATAAACAAACATTCTTTTCTTGCTTCTGTCACGTTCGAATTCGACCCCGGCAAAACAAGCTGAATCATCCAGCTTGATCTCAAACGATTCACTCAATGCGTCAATTACGATATCGAACGTTTTTTATGCAGCGAATCCGTCATCAACAAAAAGCGCAACAATGAATTCATCGTTGTTCACAAAACCGCTGAAGATGCAGTTTTCACTCGCGCACTGCTCGAGCCCCAATTCTTTCAGATCACACGTGAACATCGGATTCCAATACCGCGCAGCCTGTTTCAAACCATACCGCGCTTTTAATAAACGGCACACGTTATTTTTACTTGCAGCACTGCGAATCCCCTCTGGCCTTATGTTTGACTGGATTGCCTCTTTCATCTCGAAGAACTTCAAACACCCACTTGGAATCAATAAGTTTCATTTCAGGAGTTCGAGAAACGAATTCCCACTTGCGATTTTCGCGATGCGAGTCGATCTCTGCCTCAATTGCCTGTTTCCATTCGCTGGATTCGGACCCGCTGATAGCTTCCTCGTACAAAAGCGACGGATATTCCGCCATGTTCGCCTGATATCGCTTCGTTGTTTGGAGACTGCTTCTTTCGCGAAGTTGATATTGGCCTCGCATATTTTTCGGCTGCTCTTGTGTCGCACTGAATTCCACCTCTGCTCGGTTTTCACACTCGCTGTCCCGTGGTCTCTCCTCGACGTCACCCCTAGAATCTGCGTCGTCGCCAATAGAAAGCGACTCCTTTCTATTTGTCTCTTCAGTGCACGGCAGGAGATGATCAACTTTAGGTTGCTCGCCGTTCCAAAACTCGAACGGTGTTTTCTCTGGATGAGATCTGCATACGATCCGGTTTTGTAGATACACGGCTGTGTACAATGGTTCGATTTCACATATTCTAGCCCGTTATCATTGCGGAGAACTTTCATTGAACGATCAAATTTGTTTTTTATTTGTATCGCGAATTCGCGATATTTCTTGACGACTTAAGATTTCGATCGCACGAAGTATACGGTTTTATATCCGGAAGCGTGATCCACGAAAACAATAAAGTATCACGCACCGCCCAAAGATTCGACCGACATGGGCCCGCATAAATCGGTATGAAAACACTCACCAACACGCTATTTTTTATGATTAACCGATTTCTGAAATGGACGACGATGCGCATTACCGAATTGACATGGCTCACAGAAAAAGTCGTCCATACCGGTTACCTTGATTCCGTCAACGAAACCGTCAGAAATCATTCTTTTGATGGCGTTCTTTCCAGCGTGGCCGAAACGCTCGTGCCATAGTTTCAGATCAGCCGACAACTCACTCACGTTTATCTCGGTTGCGCAGTTTCCCTGAGCGAGTGACACCGTGAAAAACATGCGATAAATCGCATTCTTCTGTTTGACACCTTCAGCGACCACTTTTCCGCATCTCGAACTCACTACGCGATTTTAGTAGAAAGTCACATCACAACCTCGCGCCGCGCACACTTTGACCGAAAATAAATACCTCACCAGAGGTAGCGAAGAAATCTGTGAACCATTTACGTCTGAAAGAAATGTGCCTAGACTGTCGAGAAGCGACACGTCACTAATATTCGTCTTGTCAAAAGGCTCGACTAAGTGACGAAAATTGTCTTCTTTTACGTCGGTAGTGACGAACGCACAATCGTTCGATTGGCCCTTTCTCTCGTCATGTTTCTTCTTTGCTTTCTTTTTCTTCTTGTTTGGACATTTTCAGACATAATGTCCTTTTTTGTGGCACGAAAAACACTCGATGTTTGCCCAATTTTTTGCTCCTTTCTTCTGGAACTTTTTCGCGCCATGTGTTGCTGTTGCAAAAGCCGATATCGCGCCGTCATCTCCCAGTGATCTCGTTTCTTCTTTCAGCAATCTATTCTGCAGATTCTCTAGTGTTTGCCGCTCGTATTAGTCGATGAGATGAAATACATGGCTTTTGCATCCTCTTTCTTCCAGCTCTTTAACGTATCACCACTTACCTCGGGTGTCACTAGCGTTCCATCGACAACATCGTCGATTCCGTGCGCGACGAGAATCGCTCTTACTTAAAACTTCCATATTTGGTAGTTCAATCCGTTCAAATTATCCATATGTCGCGTTGAAACGAGATCGGCCATTTTCACTTGCACGCATTGGCACCAGCTTTACTTTTTCGTTATACACTAACCCAACGACGCACTGGGCCCATATACTAATGAAACAATTGGTGCAAAAAGAAATTATTTATTATTATTAATATAAAGAGTAGTACAAGTAAATCTGTAAAAACAGTATGTATATACTATGTACCAGTAGCGGACTGGGTACCTTGAGGCGCCTGCGGGAAGTCGATATGTATGTTTGATTTTTATTAAGAAACATATTGTCTACAACATAACAGTAGTATATAATCAAAAACTTGCAATAATTAATATTATTATGCGAAAAACTGTTAATCTCGCTATTAATCGCTCAAGAACTTTCAAAATTTGCGCGGTATTTTGAATTTATAAAAAAAACAATTGAATTTATTCGTTTATTTTTTTGTGATTTCTGTTCTCGAAAGCTAGTTTTATTATTAATTGAATCTAAGAATCGTAAAAACATTATATTTAAGAATAATTGGCCAAAGTAAATAATATTTACATGAAGCCATTATGTTAAAAATTAATTTTTTTAACAACTACGAAATAACAAAATCTCCATTTTAATAAATCTTAGTACTGGCAAGTACTGAGTCAGTACTAATATTTTAATAGAGAGATTTTTTTATTTCATAGTGAGTTATCAAAAATATTATTTTCAACCTAATATATTCATGCAAATA
>CAKNWT010294564.1:163-23079 GCA_932066315.1 Andricus coriarius | reverse complement strand
TATCCGTATTATTTGTCTTTTTTATTTCCTTATTTTCTTTTATTGTTATTTCAGGTTTATTGTTAGTTTTCTTTTCCGTTTTTGGGTTCCGTCTGTGGGTTCGCTTCCACAGGATAGCGGATGGGTGGACTTCCTGGTAGCCACCAAGTTTCTGAGTCGTAATCTAGGGTCATCCGCTGGGCTTTCAACATATCCGTACCTAGAATGCCTACAGATTTTCATTTTGGGACTAACCTGAACATAATATGTTTAACTTTCTTTCCTATTAAGATCGGGATTACTGCTTACCCGATTATGTCGACGGTTTCTCCGTTCGCGACTGTTAATTTGCGCGAAACTGCTTTTAAAATTGAAAAGTTGGATTTTTCGATATTTTCCAATAATTCCTTACCCTTGTATGAATGTGTGGCACCTGTATCAACCAGGATTCGGAATAAATTATTTTCGAATTTTGTCATCAAATGAAAACGTGTCTCCGTTGTTTCATCCTGGTCCGAATTTAAGAATTCTGGCGTTCCGGTATTAGGTTGTACTATTTGTGGTTCTAATACCCGCCCCTCCAGTTTCCCTGGTTATACGTGTAATATGGACATTCTCTTTTAAAATGACCTGTTAAACCACAATGATAACAATTTGAATTGTTTGTGTTTACGTTCACGTTTGTTTTATTGTCTTGTTTTTTGTCTGAGTTATAACTTGTTTTTTCTTGTGAGTCCTTGTCATTTTTAATTGATTTTTTACTTTTATTACCGAAACCCGATTTTTGGGAATTTTGTTTATTATTATTTCCTAACTGGTTTTCAGGATTTTCTGTAGAGAATTCAATCATTGGGTTGCTTTGACCTTGATTTGAAGCCAAAGACATTTGATTGAACGTTGGTAACATTTTGTGGCACGGGTTAAATGGATATCTGTATCTATTGTTTTGGAATCTGGGTTGCTAGTTTGGTTGGAATCTGGGTCTAAAATTTTGTGGATATTGATTTGGGAAAGATTTGAATGGAGGTCCAAATGGTGAAAATGGAAATCGATTTTTATATTGATTTCTAACCTGGTAATTTTGGTTTTGATATCCGCTTATGTTATTATTTTGACCATATTTATTTTTCCTTAAGTCTTTGTTGTTATCCGAATTCTTTTTATCCCCACTACTGCCATTGCGTTTTTGTTCTAATTTGTCCTCTATTTTAGGTTCGATAATCTGTAAGACTTGCCCCCGAATTTTGGATTTGGCTAGCTCAGTTTCCCATTCTTTCCCTAAGTCTTCCAGTTGTTCGAAGCTTCAAAATCGTTTCGTTTTATATACATTTTATATTCAATTCTAAGGTTTTCGTAGGCTCTGCGTAATTCCCGTTCGCGGCATTTCCTAGGGTATAATTTTGTAAATAATTTCCTAATTTCTTTAAGGTATGAGTGAATGTCTTGAGTCCGTTTTTGGTTACAAAATTTGATTTTTTGTCTAATTTCATCGGAAAATTTTTCGTCTATATAAGCGTTTTTGAAATCTTCGAAAAAATCAGACAAATGCCTCCAGGAATTTTTGTTTATTTCGCACCAATCTTTTGCATCTTCGATTAATAGTGCGTCTAGATTTTCTAAGATATCCCAGTCGTTTATTCTATAACCTCTTTTAAATCTATGTAATTCTTCAAGGAAATGCGCGGGACTATCGTCTTTATTATTGCGAAATTTAATTGGCCGATTACTCATAATCTGGAAGGGTGTTTGGATCATTCCGAAAGGAAAATAAGTTGCTGGGATTGTCTCATTATTTAAATTATTCTCAGGTTCGCTATCAGTATCTGTATTATTTTTATGGGTTCTAGAGTGTCTGTTTGACCTTTCTCTTGTTGTCTAAAGTCTATGTCGTCTGTTTTGTTTTGAGTTTGTTCTGTCCTCTACAGGTTCGCTGTCCTAAGAATTTTGTAATTTTAAGTTATTATGTCTTAATCTACTACGATTTTCAATATTATTCTGATTATCTACCTGCAAGTTTTCTCTTAAATCGAATTGGACCGAATATCTTTTATGAGATTCATTTCTATTTTTCCCGAAATTTGGTTTTATTATTTTTTTTCAATAGTCAAATGAGCTATTTGCCGGCGGATCTAGTCTTGTCTCTAAGTTGTTTGCCCTTTTTCGCCTTTCTTTAAAGAATCTTTCCTTTTGTTGATTCATAAATTCTTTAAACTCTACGCTCTCTAAAAGTTCATCGGTTACTAAATTAAAACGTGTATTATTTTCAAGGAATGAATCGCATTGGAATGTTTCGTTGTTTATTTCTTGTCTTATTTTGTTTTTGGTATATGGTCCGTCTAGGTTTGGTAGATCCTCATGATCCCAAAAGAGTGTATTGTCAGTGGGGTCAAAGGTTCTGTTGATTCATTACGATGTAGCGATGTATGTACCATTCTGCTGTTCAGCATGGAGTGCATCCACCTGTTTAGCGTGTCATTAACTCCGTGTGTTTTAGCAGAACCGTATATGGATACAATTGGGGTGTTATTAAATACCTCATCTATATATAGAAACGCTGCAATTGCTACTTCACTTTTCAGAATTGTATTATCAATGCGGGAGGTAAACGTATAGAGAGCGTCTACGGTAGATCTTCCTTTTTGAGAGGCAAACTGATTCCTGTGGAGAGTTTTTACCGTTAGGATTTCCTCTTTTAAGTAAAGATCTGCTAATTATACACCTATCATGCTATAATTATTATCTGTAATTTTATACTAACAGTAGACTTACCAAGGACTGAAATCCTTCTTGAATTAATACAGGGAATATTTTGTCATCTTCTGCAGCTTTAAATGGTTTCAGTTGTTTATTTTTTCATCCAATCTCTGAATTAGTGGCATTCTGGTTCTAAAATTTGGTCCTCCTGAGGAGTATGACTCATAGGCCGCCCCCTCATTCATGTAATCCAACTCCGAACCCGGGGAGTGTACCTTCATTAGGTGCTCAAGGATTCCATTTATCGTCTCAGCCATTTTACCCGAAGGCAATATTAATGCCTGCAGTTGACATGCTAAGTTGTCCCTCAAGGTTTTCCGGAGTCTAGCAGTGTCAGATATATTTCGATTCCCTGATAATACCCCCTCAATGAGTCCCACGCTTTGTTCATTCCATTTTGTAGGATGTCGACAGCAAATTCTATTACTTCGATAAACTTGATTCTGTCTGGTATAGCCCCCAGCAAACTGTTGAGAACCTGCCTATAAGTAGCCGAGTCAGTTGCTTCAGGGTTCCTATGCCTTTGAAACTCAGGTCTATCGGCTGTCAAGGAGAAGCATATCTGTCAAATCACTTACCTCGCGACATCTAGATGTCACGAAGATAGGTGTATTATTCTGATTGAATAAAGTTAATCAGTAGTTGAGAAATAATCTAATAAAGACTCCACCCCTGTAGTTGGTGTCCTTACTACCCCAGTTTAAATGATATGCATTAGCATTACGTACGATAAGCAATGGCCATCCTTTAACGGAACAGTACTCCACCAGCTTTCGCCATTCCTCAGATGGTGGGTGCTGGGAGTCAAATCGCTGAACAAATCACCATAGGTTAGCACCTGCCTTCTTAACTGGTGACATTAAGTGCTGAGCTAGGCATTTCTTCGGAGCTAGGATGAATTACTGATCCGCTCTTGTTTTTTAATCCTCTAACTTTCGCCTTGCAAGCCCAAGGTTCTTATATTAAGGCAAAAACCGTTTGTTCCGCTGTGCAACATCTACTTACGATAGCAGGCGCTCCCTTAGCGAGGTGAAGGTTTATCTGGATAAAATCCAGACTGGAAGGGGGACATATAGTGTCCATTTTAACTTACAATTCTCTCCTCCATCTTCTCCGAAAACAAATCTGAAGCTCTGTCTACGGGTGTAACTTTCGTTTTTCAGAGGATCTTTATAAGACTCTCGCCATTACATCTTTTTCCAAGGAAGATTGCGGTAGCGGAGGTCTATAGACTGATAGTAGGGGCAACCCTAGTGATGTTCTGGTGACAGATATACATGATATCAGTAAGCGCATGCTATGCAAGGATACTATTCTCGCCATGCGAACTAATGTTATACTAATTAATAGCATAATAGAGTAGGAAAGAATTTCTACGCCAGGTGCTCTCGTTTGGCACACAGGCGGCTCTTAAGACTTCTTGGGAACAGCGGCTGGATTCAATGGGAAAAAATCCAAGGCTGAGAGAATATCAGCACCAGGCATATTCCCTACAGTTTTCCAGGCCGAAATAATAGCTATTAAAAAATTGTAAGCGGGCATATAAAGGTGATCATATTTACATTTATTCTGACAATCAAGCTGCACTTAAGGCTCTTTCATCTGAAGAGTTTACTTCTAGACTAGTCTGGAGTTGCCTTCAAGGTCTTCTTAAGGTTGCCGGTAGAAACTGGGTCAGTCTGATGTGGGTTTCTGGCCATTAAGATATTGAAGGTAATGAGAAAGCAGATGCTCTGGCTAAGACGGGAGCTTCACAGCCCCTGATTGGCCCAAAACACTACCTCGTTATCTTGTACGCATCGTCGAACCAAAAAAATGGTGCATTTCAAGAAATTCATATCTGGTACATGTACTGAAATGAATAATGAACTCTTGAACATGGAAAAAAGGCAGCTCAATGTCGTAGTAGGGATGCTTGATGGACGCTGCTGTTTAGGAAAAGACTTGACCAATATGAAGATTGGAGACAAACCACGTTGTCGAAAGTATGATTATCACGATGACATAGCTCATCACATACTTTGTGAATGTGATGCACTAGCTTTCCTCAGCAACAAATACCCTTAGTCCAGTCATCTGGTAGTTTGGTTCCACAAAAATTCCCTTTCGAAATGTTTTTAATGAGAAAGTTTCTTTAAGGGGTCCCTTTTAACATATCAAAAATTCTAAAAAAGATCAATTGCCAAACAGGTTTTTTTTTCGAAAACTGTTCCAAAAGTTACTTTTTCGTGGACGGATAATTCCTCTTGTAGTTTAGAGCAAAATGTCCAACAGAAAACAGAGAGCAAACAAAATTATGAGAAAATGCGGTCAGAAAAATAATCCGCTATCTTTCATAGGTTTCGAGTTAGGACATATTGAAAAAACCCCACTTTTTTTAATTTTCAGCGAAAAATCACTATGCTTCAAAAAACACTGTGTACCTTTGCACCTAATTACTACAGGGAAAAGTGTTTCACAGATGAGTGAAAGTAGACTCAATTTTATGTGATTTCAAAAAAAGAACAATATCCTACCTATAATAGGTCATAAGTTATGACCCCGCAAAGTTGGCCATTTTTGCATGTTTTTACGGGCAAAAAAGTGGAGTTCAGTTTTTTCAACATAAATCGAGCCACGTTTAGTTTGCATTGATGATGCCGGAGGATGAAATAGAGTCTATAAAATTATGCGTACACCTAAAAAAAAGCTCATTTAGACCTGTTATTTTGGGAATTGCAAGATTTCAAAAATTTCATTTTTTTGTTGTTGCATTTTTGACTTGAAACGAAAAAGTTGTGTTTTTTTAAAATACCTCGTTTCCTGTCAATCCTACGAGAAAGTTTATTTAGAACAAATGAAAGTGGAGTCAATTTAGCGTAATTTAAACAAAACTGTCCTAGCCCTAATAGGTCACGAGATATGACATTGGAATGTGCACTCTTCCTGCATAGAGGCAGCCAAGCTTACCGTAAAGTATAACTGCGCTCATGTTTCGGAGTTTTTGTCCCAGATAAGTATATATATATATCTCATTTATCATGTATAAAACGTCTTTTTCCATTGACAAATAAATAATTGTTTACAACAAAATCTTGCCATAGCCACTTTTGATTACTTTTTCAGTACTTCTCTAACAAAAAAGTAATTACATGTGATTAAAAATGTGATATATATCATTTTTCTCAAGAAAAAAACATGTTTCACATTTCAAATCAATTGTCACCACTTTTTTTCCACAAAAGTACACCAAAAGTACTCAAAAGTTGTTACGACAAGATATTGTCAGAAAATATGATTGAAAAACTATTTTTTTATTGATAAAAATGATATATATCACATTTTTAATCAAATATAATTACTTTTTTGTTAGAAACGTTATCAAAAGTGGCTATAACAAGATTTTGTTATAAGCAATTATTGTTAAATAATATTTGTTCATTGATAAAAATACTTATCACAACATTTTCAATCAATTAGAATCACTTTTTTGCCACGAATGTACTAAAAAATGGCCAAAAAGTAATCACAAGTGGTGGTATCAAGCTTTTGTTATAAACAATTATTTATTTGTCAATGGAGAAAGACGTTTTATACATGATAAATGAGATATATATACTTATTTGGGACAATAACTTCGAAACATGAGCGCAGTTCTACTTTGCGGTACGCTTAGCTGCCTCTACACGGAAAAAAAAGTGCTGGAAATTTTCATTGACCGAGTCTTTGACTTAAGGATAGGTCTAAAAGCATTTGACAATTTGAAAATATCGTATTGGAATATCATGCAAATAGTGCTTGAAGAAATGTAAGACTTCTTAAATTGCGTCCAGCATAGTCAGTGAAGCGCTCTTAGACTCCATCTACAAAATATCACAGACAAATTTGTAAGCCGTTCAACACTCCAATATTATATCCTCGAGGACAGTCAAGGAAGGGTTCATAGACTGTCAAGCTAGCCGTTTAAAACTTTTAAAACTTATATATTTATTTAAACATGATATAACACACACAATTACTACTTATATTAATCGCACGCTTTTTACGCTCTGAAAAAATCGGACGCACGCTGCGGGGATTAGAACTACCTATACTCTAGACTAACGCAACTCGTTCCTAACCGCTCAAGCCACTCGGCTAATCATTCGGGTTGAAAATACGTTAAAAAATCTTGGCGTTGTGCTACAGCTGAAAACTGCATGGCCGCGTAAAAATAATATGGGTGAGGGCTGCGAATTAGAGAACTTGCTGCCAGACTGACTTTGCATAACAAATCAATTACATTGTTTAAACAATTTTTGTTTAAATAATTGGAAAATATAATTTTTTGCGAAAAATTATTTTTTTACCAAAGGATGATTTTACGTAAAAAAATATGTTTTTTATTTATTTAAACTAAAATTATTCAAATAAGGTTTTTAAATTTGTAAAATATAACATAAAAACTAATTGTTCGATTCTATGGAAAGAAATATAAAATCCATGTAATGGAAATTTGTTTTCAGACAATTTCATATGTAGTATAAATACATAATCACATTGTACTACGGCACATGATAAAATTTCTGTTTTAAAATTAAATTGTATTATTTTTATTTTTCAAGTTAAAGTATTTGATTCTAGATCGAAGAAATTAATAATAAATTAACAAAAAATCAAACTATAAACAATTTATTTGAATAAAACTGATGCATTTACCAAATTATATCAATAAATGATTGATAAACAAAATTTTAAACTTGGGCAAAAACTTACTTGCGTTATACTCTTAAAAGATTAAAAAATTATTGAGATAGATTCAAAAATACTTTTTGTAGAATGTTATTAAGAACATGGTTATTTTAAATAAAATTCTGGATGAGAAACAACAATCTTAACAGCAATCCACGAAAAGTATTTAAGATTCTATATAAGAATAATGAATTTTGTTAAATAAATCAGGAAATTATTTTCGTAATATCTAGGGGACCTGATTAATTTCTAAACAAGTTTTTATTTATCCATTAAAATTATAAATGTGAAGATAGCTTTTATGTAAATCTATTTGGAATGAAACAAAACACATTTTATTCTATTATGTGTCTTCGTTCAGTGTCTACTACATTCATACCAACGTGAATTTGTCACTAAGCGCGCCTCTGCATATTCTCGCAGACAGTCATGGAGGGTTTCCCTGCCTCCTATTCGAGTTCTTCGTTTCTGAATCACGCACTTATTCAATTCAAGTCTTCTAAAATACGAAGAGTTTTTTTATAACCATTTCATGACAGTATACATTTTTTTTGTAATCTTTCTGATAAAAATTCCAAGAAATTCCTTGACCGTGCTTGAAAACTTCCATGACTTCATATAATTTTTCCATGAAAATTTATAACCTCTTTATAGAAAGTACATGAGATTTTATAAAAATAATGGCCCGTACAAAAGTCCAGCACTAATCTAGGAAATTTTCCGAGACTTATTTTTTCCGTGTATGCAGGAAGAATGCACTTTCCAAGGTCATACCTCGTGACCTATTAGGGCTAGGACAGTTTTTTTTAAATCACGCTAAATTGACTCCACTTTCATTTGTTCTGAATAAACTTTGTCGTAGGATGCATTCCGCCAGAAGCTCCAGGATGCGCAGGCCAAAAAGAGGATCAAATGGACGCCGCAAATGAATGCAGACATGATCAGATGTCGCTTTCGGGCAATGACGTGGGAAGGACGCGTCAGGGGCGAACAACATCTTCTCTTCGTGGGTCTTCATCACGAGCTAGCCCATAAAGTGAATGACAAAATCATGCTGATCAATTAAGTTCGATTAGCCGGTGCCACCTTATATCCGAGATCGAAATAAGTAACATCAAAATACAGGTGCAACAACAACTAGCAGCATCTGTAGCATACGCCGTAGATGCGGTGGAAGAGGAGGTTCACATTTTCGTGACACGAGACGCTATGGACGAGTGGGAGCTGGATCTATAGGATGTAGCAGGGCGGCTGTCTCATGGTAGACAGTTGTGTGGAGTCTACCCCTGCTACTGCTGAACTCTTTGAAGAGCTCAATGAGGAAAGCCTGCGTGTCATGGTGTGCTTCACTGATGCCATCCTAGAGTTCGCAGATCAAGAAACATATAAGAAAAAGTCTACAGAGTCTACAGAGAAAGAGTCAACAAGGACCTTCTCCGGTTAGTTGGCTGTTTGAACACCGAGATAATGCCTCTGTTCCTGCAGCAGGATATACGCTTGCTGCAGGTGAAAACTCTTGCATATTGCGCTTCGGTCGCGTGTGCCAGGATGATGATCATGAAACACAGAGTCCGGGCTACTAACAACTATGATCCAAGAAAGGTCTCGGACCCTCTATGGAAGTTTAGACTTCAAGGCAAGATTATTAAAATAAGAGCAAAACTGGGACGGTTGTACCAATTTCAAAAGCGCAATCGGTCTCAGAGACTGATACGTCATGGGGGCTGATCCTTTGCGCACATAAAATCAGTACAAGAACATCTATAAACCTGGACAAAGTGATTGAGAATACTTAACAGAGGCTCATGGTCATGTCAGCGCTACTGTGACGATTCAAGAGAGCGACCGCAAGGAGAAATGACAAGAGACTTTTTTGGCACACGAAAAAGGTTTCTATCGCAGACCTGCAGATGGCAAACACAAGCCTCAAAATTATTGTGAACCACCTAGGGCTAAGGAAATGGACAGATATTGGTCGAGCATCTGGGGTACTCATAGGTCAAGTTTCGTGGCTCCGTATAGAAAAGGACAGAGTGGTACGGTTGCCTGGGACGAATAGTCTATCCATCTCAGCCTCCAATTTAACTCGTATCCTAAAGAGGACTAAGAACTGGAAAGCGCCGAGTCTGTACAGATTCTGGTACAAATACCTAGAGTTTCTCCACCCTGCCCTTGACGGAGCCCTTCAAAATATCTTGGAGATCGCAGATCACTTGTCCTCTTTTATGACGGATGGCTTCACGTATATGATACCCAAAAAGGTAAATGCTGGTATTCCTAGTGATTACCGACCAATCACCTGCCTTTCGACCCTCTATAAGTGTCTCATGGTTATCATTTCTGACTCCATCTATAAGTATTGTGAGGAGAACAACGTCCTCTCCGAAGAACAAAAAGTTTGCTTTCGAGGCCCCTGTGGCTGCAAGAACCAAGTCAAGATTAACAGTGTGGTTGTGTTGCATGCGGAACACCACCAAGGCAATTTGCGCGCCTACATTAACTACCAGCAGTCGTTTCCCGCAATACCCCACAAATATTTCCTTGAGGTCCTTAAGACATATAAGATCTGCCCTTGCGTCATCCAATTTTTGGATCACACTATGCGCACATGGTGCACAAGGATTACATTTTTTAGTCGTGGGGTGATGAGGTATACCCAGTTCTCTATGGGTTTTTCCTATGAGTTTAAAATTGAGGTGGGAGTGGCTGACTCTCAACTCACTCACCTTCTGTACATGGACGACATAAAGGTTTATGCAAGCACAGAGTCGAAACTGAACAGCCTATTTAACATCTTGCTACAGTTTTCCAATGACATCAGGATGTCTCTGGGTTTGGACGTATGCAAAAAGCTGCATTTGTCCCGTTGAGAGATAAATGCTCTACTGATACTGGATGACCGCGCTCTGATTGAGGCGATGACTGATGAAGAATCTACAGGTATCTTGGCATATGGCAGGCCAGGGGTCCTCTCCACTCTGCACTTAAAAAGGCGCTTGAGACAGCTTTTTCGGATCACCTTAGTCTGATCCTGGCGTCTGGCCTCAGTGTGAAGAACAACACAAAAGCAATTAACACCTATGCTATTCCTCTCCTAACATAGTCCTGTGGTTTGGTCAACTGGTCCATGACTGACCTCGAAAGGCTGAGCAGAATTATCCGCGTGGATGTGTCTGAGCACCGAATGCACCATGAAAGAGCAGCTGTGGAGAGAATAGTTCTGCCACGCAAGCTTGGAGGCAGAGGGATCTTGGATGTGCGTCGATTGTCTGACTGCCAGGTTACGCAATTGTGCGAATATTTTCAAAACAGGACTAACATCTCACTCCACGACTTCATCTGTAGAGTTGACCTGTATACCTTATTAAAACTTGCAGCTGTTGATTTCCAGAACACCGGACATCTTATGCTCAACAGCTAGCTGCTCAATGGACAGGTAGACAGCTGCACAATCAACACACCCGAAAATTAGATCTTCCTTACGTGGATAGTGAAGCTTTAAACCTCGGTTAGGGAGAGGAGAACTCTTTCTGGAGACGAAAGGATTTGTCATTACTATCCAAGACAGAGTGATCAAGACGAGGAATTTCCAAAAACACATTCTCAGTATGGCGGCAGTTATTGACAGACGCCGCCTTTGTGGAGATCCCAATGAGACCATCGAGCACATAATTGATGGCTGGACAATGCTCGCCTCTCAAGACTACATGCGCAGACCTAATGAAGTTGCTAGTATCATTCACCAACAAATTGCCCTGAACACTGGCTTACTAGAGAGATTTGAGCCTTACTACAAATATAGCCCAGTTAAAGTACTAGACAACGAAAACCATCTCCTTTTTTAAGACGGAACTACTCTGTCTGACCACCTAGTCAAAAACAATCGTCCAGATGTCCTACGGTTAGATAAACGTGCTCAACATGAAAGAATAGTAGACGTAAGCTTTCCTTTGAACAATAAAGTTAGGTGATACTGACCGTGTGGAGGGTGAAGAATGTTGTGATCTCCTCCACTGGAAACGTTCATGCGAGATGCATGCAAATCTTGGAAGATCTGAAAGCTCGAAATTCGCTAAATCTAATTAATTCAGAAGGTATATAGAAAGTATATAGAGTTCCAAAATGTAGTTTAGAAAAAATTCTAAGAGTCGGACACACTCTCATCGCTTTCCTACCATAATATACCATATATGTCATAATATTCAAAGCATCCTCGGAAACTCTCTGTCCTTTGCTCTTTTGTCTCTTCGGCTTTTTCTCATCCTCTTTCTTCTTTTTACAATTTACTCGATCCATTTTCAAGGTCTTCTTTATTTTCAGGGTTTCGTAACCCCGGTCTGAAACTCTCATAGTTTCGGTCAGGTGTCCGTCCATCCGTCCGTCGGTATGCTAAACCGTTATTGCGAGAGAGAGAGAGAGAGAGAGAGAGACTGCTCTCCTTCAATCACTTAATCCCCATGCTTTTGCAGACCAACATGGTCCACTCCCCCTTTTAAATTATCATTAATCCCTGCGCCCAACGTAGGAAGCATGCGGCAAGACACCCTCCTATTCCTGTGTCCATGCTCAAGACTTTCTTTCCTACTAGGCGAGCGGTGCACCCCTAAAAAGACGTATAAAAAACGAGTTGACCGATCAGATAGTTTCGCCAGGATAAAACCTTTTCTAATCGATGTATTATGTTGTTGCGAACAAGAAACCTTAGTGACATTTTTTCGTACTAATGGTCAGTAATTTGTTATTAACAAAAAACTTGCAAAATTGAAAAGGATATTGTGTGGATATTGTACGGGGCGGAAATCTCGATATCCTTACAATATGCAATGGATATCCCGGGAGATTTCGGGGACATTTTTCAGGATATCCCGACGCCCTGCCGAAATACCCTAACGATATGCCGAACCCTGGCGGACCGGCCGAACGCAAGCATTATGCTACAGGGTAATGCTAAAGTAATGCTTAAGTAATATGGCATTATAATTATTAGAAGAAGAAAAATAAATATGTAACCTGTTGAAATTATAATAATACGTCATTGAAGTCGGGCCCCTGCATGTTGGCAACCCACTTGAAGCCGCCGTTAACAGACTATAATGACAGCCACATTATTTTCTCATTTTTTAATGCTGAAAAAGAAACTTGTTGCAATTACGACATGGCCATTTAACGTAAAATTTAACGTATTATTATGATAACAACACTTTACATATTTCTTTTGTTTCTTCCCAGGTGGAAAAAATTCTTTGCAAATTCTATGCAAATGACTTCATAATACCCCTGCAATAGCTCTGCAAGTACTCTGCAAACGTCTCCTGCATTACTGCTTAAATTGAAACACTTTAGCATAAATGCGGAAGAACTCTGCATTACTCTTCTTAAAAAAATAGTCTGCATTCTCATGCAATTCTCAGCGAGTTTTCTGCAAAGGATGTTCGCAAATACTCTGTAAAAGTCTCTGATTTAGTGTTTAAATTGAAGCACTTCAGCAAAAATGCAGAGATGCTCTGCATTGCTCTGCGGCAGACAATTCTCTGCAAAAAAAAAACGTTTTATATATAATAATTGCGCTTCATTTACATTTTTAAGATTACGCAATTGTAGACACGGTCACTTACAACCATAATCGCACGCACAACGCTATGAGAAATCGTCCCCACTGGGAATTCGAACCCTACCTAAACTACCTAAATCTAAACCGCACGCTCCAGCTAATTACGCTAATGTATCGCTAGGATTTTGTCGACAAAATCTCAGCCAAGCTTTTTCGCTGAAAAACCAGGGCTAACGGAGGAATATCTTTTCGTTTCACACCATTTATATGAATAGGTGGTTTTAGAAATGCGTAATAATAATATTTAGATTTAATTAATTTAAATTTTAATAGTTAAATGTTTAGTTTAAATATTCATTTAATTTGTGATTCATGCTCAAACTGTAAAGCTCCAAAATTTAAAGGATTTATCACTTTCAGATGTATTACAAGTAAAAAATATTTAAATTTTAGTACAATTTTCCAGCATAAAAAATAATGAAAAAAGTAATAATTCCAGTTAAAAAAATTGTTTTTGATAAAATATACTTGAACCTGAAATTAGTATTCTAACTTTAAAGTTGAACTTTAAAGCAAACGTGATTGCAGAAAGGTCGCGGAAAAAATACAGGAAGATTTTCCCACCAGGGTTTTATTAATTATAATGCCATATTACTTTAGCATTACTTTGGCATTACTTTAGCATTACCCTGTAGCGTAATGCTTGCGTTCGGCCGGTCCGCCAGGGCAGATATCATTTTTTTGTGAGGGATATCTCCTCCTCTTTCTTATTGGCGGGAAAAAAAAAGAAATATATAACTAGGATGAGAAAGTTTTGTCATCTTTCTGCTTTAAGAGGGTCTCTGTACCAAGGATTTCTGCTGACTATGGTTACAATAAGTAATATGCAGTCGCGGACAGTTGTCCATGGATGGTCCCGATGGAAAAATCCCCAGGCGGAGGAGTAAGAAATCGTGCCGAAGGCTGCATAGTGTGAGGGAGTGGTGTTTCAACCAGTGCCTCTGGGGTACCAGATGATCTCCCAGAGTATATAGTCTTACCCTCGCATGCGGGGCTCTACGAGGGTGGACAAACCTTTTCCTTAGCTGCTGTTGGGAACAACAATGATAGCACCCAAACTAGTTTTAAATGTGGCTCAAAATAATCGAACACGCGGAGCGGCAATATTTTAATAGTTTCGAGTGGACGGATCGACTGAGGAAAGTCCTGCTACAGTGATGCGATACCAGTATGGCCCCTAAACGAAAAGGTTACATGACCAGAAACACCTAAAGCTCTCGCACTTTTCGTAACAACTGCTGCGAAATCGTGTCGAGTGCCTCCGGAAAAGGGACTATATACGCGGAGCCCCTACTCTACCGCAGCCAAAACAAGCCGGTAAGAAAAAGTAAGGTGAAATTGAGACCAATTGCGGGTCGGCACACAGTAGAGAAATAGTGGTACTTTAGGTCCAGGAGAAAAATCAACATCCAGGTTTCTCTCAAGCACAAAGACTTGGCTCAACTGGATGACGCACTTCGTGTTGATTTATTCCAAGAGTCAGACTTCTGCAGCAGGAACTTTGGCGGAAGCAATAACAAAACCAACGATTGATCATAGGGCCAAAAGTCGCATGCATCACTTCAGTGCAAAGAAAGGCTGGGTAAGAAAGTACACGTCCCGCATTCAGTGTGTGATGGACTACATAACATCTGGTAGGAAGTTCACATCTAGGGTCCAACAGTTGTCGCGCGAACTACGGATCCTTTATCACACTCTCAACAAGTCAAAGCTGATGACCATCAGGCAGCACATTGTTGATAGAATGGGAGTATTGACTGACGCTAGGACAAATCTAGATCGAAGAGAGAGGTGGATCAGTGAAAATAAAAAAATTTTCTCTGATCCACCTCGACTTTTCCGAGGCCCTCCAGTTCATTCCTATGAATGAAGACACAGAGAACATAAATAGCTTTAAGGAGCTGTGCAGTTCCCTCATAACACCTGCGAAGGAATGCCCATCTATCACTACCGAATAAGTGAAATATGTATTAGGAGGAATAAAGAATTTTTCCGATGCGGGACCAGATGGTATCAAGAGCTTCTGTCGAAAGAAGTTTCCTTCAAACCACCAGTATCTGCTCCGCAATTTCATCTCATATCTAAAGTTGGAAGAGCCTATTCCGTAGTCGGAGAACCTTTCATCGATAGGAGTGTCCGCAAAGATGCAGCATTCCACAAGCGCTTCCTGTCGATGACCTGGATTGGCTACCGGAAATCTTTCGATTCAACCTCCCATAGACTAATCGTCTGCCTGTTGGTAAGCTTGTAGGTTTATCCACACATAATGAGATGTATAGAGAGATTGATGCCACTTTGGAAAACCAGATTCACTATCTCATTTGGAGAATATAGATGATCTGAAGATGTATGCTTCTAGTGGAAGCCAGCTTCTAAATGCTTTGAACATTGTCGAGAGGTACATAGGAGAGATTGGTATGGACTTTGGATTGGACCAGTGCGCCAAATTCCATCTGAAGCGAGGACGAATTGCTGGGGTTCCCGAGGACCCTGAGCTTGCGGATACGAGTGTTATTAGATACCCTGTCGTTGGAGTGACCTATCCATACAATCTGCGATGACCTCAATACGACGAGCCATGGAACCATTAAAAATGAATAGAGTAGTACTGGGATGCCAAGCATGTTTGTTGCAGATACTTTGTTTCTTGGCGAAAGTTCAGAAGATCAAATCTGTAGGATAATACGTTTGTATCTGCATCGGAGAACATCCTTTATATATATGTTACGTCCTGAATTCAGCTCTCTAGCACGCCGAGGTATGGGTAGGTTTCTTCAGTACCAAGGTGTCGTATAGCGCTCCTGTCGAGGAGCTCAGGGTCCTCGAAAATGCGAGCAATTCATCCACGCTACGAATGAATCTTGGCACATTTTTCTAATTCATACTTCATTCCGATTTCCCAAATATACGCCTCGAGAATCCTTAGAGTTAGATTCATTGGATCTACATTTCTAATATAGTTCTTGAGATCACCCATGTACAATACATGAGTCACCTTACTCTTTCGATATCCAGGTTTGCCGCCGAATTTCCCTTGGGAATCGCGAAGTGCGAGAGATAGTAGCAATAGTTTCGGGCAGAAGAGGAGAAAGCTCATGGTGTCGCCCGGAAAGACGTCTCTGGAAGTTGATGCTGTCAGTTGTTACACGATCTTTTCCAGGTGAGATAGTACATCTGGTTTTCCAAAGGAGTATTAATCTCTATGTATCTCACTATGTGTGGATGAACCTTTAAGCTTTCCAACAGACAGATGATAAGTCTGTGGGAGGTTGAATCGAAATTTTTCCAGTAGATAATCCAGGCCATTGACAGTTAGCGTTGTTAAGTTGCTGCTTCTCTGCAGATGCACCTATCGGTGAGCAGGTTTTCCCGACATCCTGCTACGTTTTACTTTGAGCCACGTTGTTCGTACATCTCTCTCCATACAGGTCAGATAGACCGAACAATCCTATCACTTAGGATAGCTGTGAAGGTCTTATACAGCGTATTTAGATAAGTTATTTGCATGTAATTCTTAGAGTTAGACAAGTTGGCCATCCTCGGGAGGAGCATGTACGTCCTTTCACCAAGCACTCAGGAACAGGCTCTTCCGAATCTAGATATAAGGTGAAAATGCAGGCCAGATTCTGGTCCTTCGAAGGAAACTTCTTCCACCAGAAGCTCTTGATACCATCTGCTCCCGCATCGGAATAGTTCTTCATTCCTCTTAATACTTTTTACACTTCTTCGGTAGTGATAAGTGGACATTTCTCCGCAGTTGTTAGGAGGGCACCGCACAGCTCCTTAAAGCTAATTATGTTCTCTGTGTCTTCATTCAGTGGGCAGCGCGAACTGTCGGACCCTGGTAGTGAATTTCCTACAAGGTGCTATGTAGTCAATCACACACTGAATGCGGGACGCGAACTGTCTTGCACAGCCTATCTTTGTGCTAACTTGATGCATGCGCTTTTTGGTCTTATGATCAGCCATTGGTTCTGTTTTACGGTTTACATCCGCCAAGGTTCTCGCTGCCCCATACTCACCACAATTGATGGTCCAGTGGTCGGACTCTACAATTGTTCTATGTGTCGCCTCTGTTTCTCTGCTATCGGCTTATTCTGGATGTGGTAGAGTAGGCGCTTTGCTTATATGACACCTTTCCGGAGGTCATCAGAACGGGTTTGCAGATCGTTCAGCAGGTCGTCCCTGAGTCGATCCGTCCACTCTAATGTATTGAGATTTTGCCCATCCATCGCATTGTCTCTCTCTTGATTGACTCTTGATGGGCATTATTGTGCGCCCCATTGTCGGTAGCCCTGTGCGTGCGATTGTTTTGAACCGCATCAGTTGAGACACCACTTCCTGGTACCATGCAGCCTTCAGCACGGATCCTTAAGTCTCCGCTTGGGGGGTTTTCTATCGAGAATATCCCTGGATAATTTTCCGTGACTGCTTATTAATTATTGTAACAATATTCAGCAAAAAGTCTTGGTACGGAAACCCTCTATCCCCAACCTGGGGACGCACCGGTTGCTTTGTCATAGGCGCTCAAGTTTCATTCTAAGGGAACCAAAATCGAAACCGAAATTATGTAATAATACTTTACAACATTTTCGACCTTTTTTAACTAAAGCTACAGTGCCAGGTCATTTCGATACGTTTTTTTCGTAGATTACAAGTCCAGAGTCAAAAATTTTCCATCATGTAACAATTATTTGAAAAACTCGTTCAAAAACTAAAAAAGGAACGTTTTTGGACATTGCTGACATAATGTAGCGAGCACATGTGACATTCTAGACATCCATTTGGGTAGAAATTGAAGCTTGATCCTTTCTCTATAAGTCTAGACTTCGGATTTGTAACTTATAGAAAAAAACCTAAGAAAATAACATGGCACTGTAGCGTAAGTAAAATCCTTGTTATACAGTGTAATCTACCATTGATTCATTCTGTCCACGTGGAAGCTCCTAGTCCTTTGTTTCCGCCCAGTTATCGCGTTTTTGTGTTTATTAGTATACGCTAGTTTCACATCCTATAAAATTCTTATAGGATTGCAAAGATTCCCAGGGATTCTATGAGATTTCTTCAAAGGTTTAATGTTTAAATCAGATTTCAAGAATTGTTTAACCCCTCGCCTCTATATTTATTGGACGTACGTTGTATGAAATATTACACAATACAAAAACAATTAAGCGAATAATGATATAATGCATATAATAGTAAAAAAGTGAGTAATTTTAACGGATAAAACAGGTATTAAATAGCATATGAAAAAAATTAAAAAAAGGAAACTTATGTACGAAATTCTCTAGAGACCCTCTGTCCCTAAGAAAAGATTCATAAGATTTTTCGGACACACCCCACCCCCTCGTCAAAGTTTTACGTAATTAATGGACGCTCTATTACTAAAATACATACTTTTCTGGACTCTATTAAGTCTAATAAGCTATTTCGATACATATAAGAGGGAAAATAATTTTTGCTGAGAATCAACGATGAAAATGTTCTATCTGTTAACTTAAGATATTTATATGTTGAATTGATTTCAGATATGGCAGACAGTCCATGCTCAAGTTACAGAATCATTTGCTACTCAAATATGCTTATTTTTCAAAGGGAATATGATGACACGTATGCACTTTATCAATTTGCCGGAAAAATTGGTATAAGTTATGAATATTTACATTTTTTAACTGAAAAAGCGAATTATCATAAAATGATCATAAATTTAGTATAAAATCCTTTAAGATTTATTTTTTTCAAAGGAGAAAGTTTGATGTAAAAGTTTTTGGAACTATTAAATTATGCTCTTCTTTGTTTTTCATGTCACCATAAAATTGTATTGTTGAGAAAAAAAATCAAGGAATTTTAGACATATTTTCCCAAAAATCTGAAAAAAGCGCGATATATGTATAAAAAAGTGTCAAGGGACATTTTTGTAGATCTTTTTTTACAGAGAAATAATTTTTTTACTTCGACTTTTTACGTATCTTGTTTTGCTTTGGGAAAAAAATGGATTTTCGTTTTTTCAAGAACAAAAAAATCTCCTTTCTCCAAGGCGCAGGTACAGGGCAGACAATCATGGAATACACTTTTCACATTAGGGTGAATCTTGAAAAAAATCTACAGAAAAAAAAACGCTGAGGTTTTTGAGTAAATTTACTTAAAATATTTTCAGAGAAACCGCCGTCATTTCGTCAATTTGAAACTTTTTTGGTATTTTTAAACGGATTTCGAAATAAAGCGAGAAATTTTATCAGAACCAAAGAAAGAAAAACATATATTATAATAAAAAATATCACACTTTTAACAAAAGTTTTCACCATTTTTGATCATTCGAGGTTCCAATTTTTTTAATTCAAATACACATAACATTGTCAAACAAACTTTTTTCGGCAAATCGGTATGATACGTGTCGTCTCATTGCGTTTGGAAAACGACCCAGTGGGCGTCGGGACATCCTAAAGACGTCCTTAGAATGTACCTCTATGTCATGCCATTTGGCGTTCTTACGACATCCTTTGGATCGTTTCATGTCTTTAAAAGGTCCTCAGGACGTCCTCAAGACGTACGCCACAAGACGTCTATAGGACAACTTTAGGACTTGTGTGCCCACTGGGGACATATTCGAGTGGTAAATGATTCTGTGACTTGAGCATAGACTGCTTCCCTGATATTAAATGAATAAAACATAACAACATTAAATTTTAAAGTTTAAAAATTTTCTGGATTTTATTAGTAAGGCCAATGAACTATTATATAAAATGAAAACAAAACCAGTGTGTGGCAGTGGGGCCACACGGCCGAAGTGAAACTTTGATGGGTTAACTTTGGCATTTTTCGGTGAGAAATCATCATGTCTTTTGAGGAGATCGCATAGTAAGAGAGTGCAGAGAGAGAAAGAGAGAGAAGAGATAGAGAGAGAAATATATATTTTATTCGTCCTGGGCTTAACCTTTAAGGACACAGCAGTAAAACATACATATGTACACAGTACAGATGCCGAAAACCCCTAGTTTTTCAGTTTAGATAAAAGAAGTATATGCGGGATGATATCAAAAGACTTGGTAAAATCAAAAAGAACCATAATTGTCACCATTATCTTATCAATTCCCAAGCGAATGTCATCCATGACACTGAGCAATAATGTCTGCGTACTATATCCACTCCTATAGCCAGATTGACATGAATTTAGAATATTTTCTTTTTCCACATAGTCTATCATCTGACTGTACACGATTTTTTCCAACACCTTAAGGAGACAACAGATTTTGTCAGCAGGCCAATCGCCAGCACATTGAGGTGCCTTAACTTTATTTACAGGTCTCATTAGTACCTTTTTTTACTCTGGACTCTTCAGGAAAAAAAGAAGTTTGTAACGAGTTGTTAAAGAGACTGAGTAAGTATGAAAAAATTATAGGCAAAGCTTTAATGATATAACTAATTGATTGACCATCCACCCCTTTCGCCTCATTTTTAATACTTTCTAGGCTCTCAGTCGGTGTAAGGGAAGAAGTGTCTTCGAAGTAGAAATGAGTACCGTGAAATCAAAGTTAAAGGAGATTAGATAACCAGTTTGTTCATATACTATATGAAAAATCACCACAAATGGAAAGAAAGTAAGCATTCATGTCATCAACCGTGCACACCTGTGGTATTTTCTCACGCCTGTGTTTGACCAAACCTAAAGGTCTTAACTCCCTCCACAAATCCTTAGACTCTACTACACTTATCAATCTAGTGATATTATAACCAACTCTTGCCCCTCCCTGCTGGAAAACCCTGCCCGGGATCCCGTAACTGTGCCTGTGCGTTATCCTTTGCCAGAACTATGGCCAGATCACTTAGAAGAAACGTTACAGGTTCAGCATAAGAAATTTCGACACAAACCTGTACAGGAACATGCAGGGGGCGAAGGAACTCTTACGGGAACGTGTACATGACCTAAGTGGCACGGTTTCCCCTGTATCGGCAAACATTTGTTATCTAAAATTTAATTATGAGAAGTAACATGGATACATATCTTTAATACATTGCCTCTCTTTATACCCATGAAGATTCAACTCACTATCGAGAGAGCTAGGCCGTAGTGCACACTGATGGATTAGTTTCGCCAGTGTGCTCTAGGGCTTAGCTCTCTCGCTAGTGATTTGGATCTTCAAGGTTATAAAAGAAGGCAAGGTATTACAGATAATTATTCTTTTTTTTTCACATCGTAAAATTAATGACATTAAAATGTTGCCGATACGGAGAAACCCGTGCTAGATTCTTAATAGGATCCCCTGAATGTTCATTCGTGACCACTTAGGACGTGTACACGTTCTCGTGTAAGGGTTTCCTCGTCCCCTACATGTTCCTGTACAGGTTCGTGTCTCAATTTCTTATGCTGAACCAGTAACGCATCTTGTACGAGATCTGGTGGTCAGAGCCGACTTTATTTAAATGGCGCCCCTTTGAATTTACCCCCCCCCCCCCCCGATTCTAATAAAACACTGAAATTGTATTTTTTATTTAAAGAAAATGATAATAAACCATAGTTTGTAGGATTCCAAATTTGGATTTCTCCTGATTTACATTGCGCTCATTTAACTAAACTTTAATTTCTTAAAAACTACCCGCGTCGATTACATGGCGCCCCTAGGCTATAGTCTACATTTGCCTACTGGTTAAGCCGGCCCTACTGGTCATAGTTCTAGAAAAGGAACAGTTATGGGATCCCGTGCAGGGTTTTCTGACAGGGCTCTAAGTAGTCTCGTGACCATATTTCTCAGTGCCTTATAGCTATCATAAATTTAAGAGTCCCCTAGTCCTTTTCAGATCTCGTATTCACGATCACGCTCTCTTATCAAAATTTTGATATCACTCATCTTCCATGGACAAATTCTTTTTCTCATCACAGATGATATTAAAGGAGCATGTACATCCATAGCCATATTCAAGAGATTACAGATGAATCCCTGTTTTTCATCTACAGACATCTGATCATTAAATTCCACAAATCCACCTGTTTCCTAGAAGTATTCAATCGCTATAAGTTCATGCCCAGCCACAAAGGGAACAGTTGACCGAACCTCGCACTTGCCGTCAGTGGCTTTTTGTTCTTCTTCAAACAAGCCGATTTATTCAAGGTCAATGTTGAAGCCGATACTTGATTCCTGAATGACACAGTTGTTGGAGAGTGCAGTCTAGGTGCATTTTTAATTTCGTTTGCAGCTAGATTCACATTAAGCACTTTTGAGATTGTGCAGACTAGATCCAAAAGATCTTCACAATCACTCTCAGGCAGCCTAGAGATCAAGATGCCATCATGACACTGTTAATTCTCCGTTCACGATACTCTTAGATGACGCTTCCCTGCTTAAAATACCGCTTAGAAAGCACAAGAAACAGGGTAGAAACCGGTTAGAAACCAATTCGGTTTTTACCCGGTTCTAACCGATTTCTATCCGGTCTGAATTTAAATTTCTGGAACGCACCCGGATCCTAAAAGGTCCTTATCCGACAAATGGAACAAGAAATTGAATATTGGCAAAGATCCAAGTAGTTTTTTAACTGGTTCCTAACCGATTCCATTACGACACTCGACACAGGAAACGTTCTAACTGATCCTAGTCGGTTTCTTCCCGGCAAATTAGAACCTGATATTTAATATTGGTAAACACCGAAATTCAACTCTAATCGGTTCTTAAATGATTTCTACACGGCACTTAACGCCGGAATTGAAACCTGAAATTAAATGTTAGCAAAAACCGAAATTCATTTTTAACTGTTTCTTAACCGATTTCTGCACAGAACTCGACACTGGTAACTTTTTAACTGGTCCTAACCGGTTACAATCCGGCAAATTAGAACCTGATATTAAATATTGGTAAACACCGAAATT
>CAKNWT010294541.1:7961-19177 GCA_932066315.1 Andricus coriarius | reverse complement strand
GTTTTCGAAGTAGACCGAAAAATCAATTACACAATTTTTAAGTACGACTTTTCAGCTATCCAACGGTCACCTAAAAAATGTTGATATCTTATTTGTTCATAAAAATATAAGCAATTGAAAAAAAAATGTTGAGCAAATTGATAGAAATATGTTTAAATTTTCAACTAAAGCTTTTTTTTATGGTAAAATATCACAAATCTAATTAAATTTGTGCATTTCTGAGAAAATTTACATTTAATTGAAAGAAAAAAAAATCAGTTATGATTGATCAATTACAGACTGACGCGCAGTCGATCAAAGTTGCCGGGTTAGGCTCACCCATGTCCGTACGGATCGGGACTTTTTTATAGTCCGTACCCTGAGAGTTAACTTTGAGAAGGTCTTGCTCATAAAATCCGCCACCAACGGGTTGTTCTTTATAGTCTTTGAGCCTGTACGTCTCTGGATTCGTAAGCATAACTCGATCCACAGTGAATATCTCTGTGGTCCAGTTAGGAGTGTATCGCTTCTCAAAAACGTGCTTGTGCTTTCTGATTCAAAGTTTGTCACCAACTTTAAACTTTGGCCTTCTCCTAGGTATATTTCGCAATTTTTTTAAGCGTTGCATCTTCTACTCTTCATTCTCGGTAGTGAAATCAATTGGCTTCATACTGGTCGATCGATGATTGGTATTGTTGTACTTGGAGATGAGGGTAGGCAAAACGTCTATCCACTTATAGTTGCCTCTCACGCGAAATTGTGGCCACATCTTGTTCTTGAGTGTGCGATTAAATCTTTCACAGATTTATGCCTTCAGATTACTGTGTCAGTTTTTCGGGACGGGATCCTTGTCTTGGTTTTAACAGGAAGCGTCCATTAAATCTGGCTGTCACGTCTCTCTATACCACGCGTTTGCACGCGACGACGTAGATAATTCATTCTAGCATATTTATGCTGTTCTGTGACTACTGCCAATAATTTCTCCTCGTCCATTCTCGAGCGCGTTCAATCGGGCGTGCAACTGGGCAATAAGTTCAGTGTTACGGACTAACAAATCTTGTTGAGTGTCAATCTGCATGTTTTTCAGTGGTTCGTTGATTGATTCTTCAGATGAACGTATCATCAAACTGTTATGGTCAATCTCTGTTCGCATAAATGATGTGACTTGATACACAGTACGTATCTCGTGTTGTACAATACGCTGTACAAGTCCCAAATTGACTGCATCCTAATGTTCCTTGGCCTTACTAACTTTACAAACTCTCTTGCCCTCTACGTCGTAATGACCGTCAGAGGTAATATTGAATCCAACACCAGGCGGCCCACGGCTTGAAGGACAGTTCAAACAGATCAACGTTTTTCAAATACTGTTTCCCACCAATATTGATATATTGTCTCTCAAAATTAATGGGTTTGTCACCGATCAAAAGGTTGCCAAAATTGATTTTACGCTAACCATAAACCATGTCCAAATACTGCTTCTTATTTTTTTGCAGCATCCTGAGAAATTTGTTTGTTAAATATTCGTAATCATCAACAGACTCAGTCACGACATCTTTTCGAAGCATAGTTGTGTGGTGCTCTCCTTTAGCCTCAGCAGTCATAAAGAAAGCATTATCGTCCTCCTCCTGCTCGTCCTCATATTTTTTCTTTACAAGCACATTTTGTCAAAACCTTTTCTGTATCTTCCCTTATTGATCTGACTATTCTTATCTATGACAATAGATCTATACTTGTTGAACATAAGTCTCTAAATTGTAAACAACTCATGTCAGTGTTCAGATGATCGCCATACACATGTCTTAGATTCTATTCATCCTGCTTGAAAAGTATCAACATATTGACGTTATCTCGAACCATATTTTTAGGTATTCGAGCGTAAGTTTGACATAAGTAAAAACTGTCTACATGATCGCGTCAGTCCATACAGAAAAGGGCTCGAACATTGTCCTGTTTCTCACGGGCAACATCATCAAATACAATTATCGAATTTGGTTAGCATCACACCTGTTCCAAGAATTTGTACTTTGGTTGTTTGAGGAATTTCCAGTAGACGTAGATACTTTCAAATTTCAATCCGTTTGGGTGTAAGATTAGGGCAAGTACTGTATTTTTCCTGCCGCAATATGGTGGTTCAGAAAACACTGCGCGAATGCTGTCTGGTAGAAGACTACTATGTCGTTTCACCCTATTCTTTTTTTATTGCATTAGGGTATCAATGTTGATGATTAATTGTGCACCATAAAGTAAACAAAGCATCACGCCGGCATCATTGAGGTAATGGATTAGTCAACAAAGTCATCAATAACTTGCCGTTTAAGTTGCACTTAGCTGGCTACCAATGCTGTGGTCCAGGTACTAACCTAGCCAAACAACTTGCTAGAAGTGATCGCATCCAAACAACAACTAGCAGAAGCTCAACGTCATAACGAGTTAATGGAAGCTATTGATCTAGGAAGAGGCTTACACCTACAATCCTACAAGAAGGGATTAGGTCATCATATGAAACTTTACCGAAAAGGACAGGGACGTCATCCAAGACAGCTGCCAAAAAACTTTTAATAAAGTTACCTCACCATGCACTCACTGATATCAATCTGTTCAAGTATGAACAGTATGTTTCGGTAACCCTCGTCCACCTTTTTACCTAGGTGTTCGTAACGTGATAAACTACAATCGTGACAGATATCCAGATTATGATAGTGTTGAATGTGGACGGCTGTGCTCAAAATTGATATCTGGACAACTGCATATAAAAGACAAATACTGTCTATATAAGAGCATGTGATGTACGGAAAGGAGTTAGTACAGAGAAGTACATCGGCATGGAAGAATCATTTACTCTCACGATAACAGGAAACTCTTCTGGGCTAGACTTCGAGTATTTTCCACCAATAGAACTCTCTCCTCATAAGAACTATGAACTTGGACTTGTTGAATTGCTCACATTTAATACGATCCATAACGTTGGCACTGGAAAGAATAAAATCTATGTAGGTGAACGAGTAGTGACCATACCTACTGGCAGCTATGAGATTGAAGACATTGAGAATTATGTACAGAAGGCTTTAGCAGTTGATGGAATTACAATAAACATTTAGCCAATTAATAACACATTGCACAGCCAGATAGAGTGTGATCGCAAAGTGAACTTTAACCTGACGATTCTTTTGAACGATTGTTGGGATTCACACTTCGTATTCCTTAAGCGAATAAGACTCATACTTCTGTTCTACCTGTGGCTATTTTCAAAGTACCAGCCACTTGGTGGTAGCGTGAAGAAGTTGATTTAAGATGATAGTGGTGGGGGTAATAACAGAGTTGGGGGTAATTTCAGTGGTCGCGGGGAGCAAAGGTATAAAAGAGTGACGATTTCAGCAATAAAGTTCAGTTTTCATCGATCATCGTAGACGTACAAGGCTTTAAGAAGCCCATCAACTAATTCATCTTCGAGGAGTTGGCTATAATTCCTCTTGAGGAAGACGTTCAACCTGTGTTCGACCTGTTTGCACCACTCTACTAGTGGGGCTCGTTGCCTGTTAAATACAAGAGTGAAAATTTATGGTTGACGCGCAATTACCATGGCTTGAAATGGACTTCCAGTGACATATCCTATGAAGAATTAAAGCATAAAATTCGAGATACACTAGGTGGCGCTAGTGACGTTAAAGGATTGGAAAAGAAAAAATGGTTGGTACAGTACGTGAAAAATGTAAATAATCTGGAAGACCTGGGTTGCCCTGCGTTGAAAATATTGTGCAGCTCAGTTTTAACAAGATGCAATCACTACCTGCAATGCTGAAATGCAAATTGTGCAGTTCGAATTGCTCTAGCTCTCAAGATTTGGTTCTTGACTGCTCGGGATGAGCCAACTATCAGGCATCACGCTGAAAGTAAAACCGATTACAATGATGATGATGAAGATATGACTGAAATAGTTAGGACTTTAGATACTTCTTTGAGCAACACAACACTCAAAGAATGTTCTAATTATTGTGAATTTGAATTTTAACTACGTTTAGCTTTATCACATTGTAGGTTCAGGTTTTCTCTTACAAATTAGGCTTAGTTGTTTTTCTTGAATGAATCAAACATTTAATATGACACCGAGTGAAGATTTATTAAAAACCATTCGGTTAGCTAAGAATTAGTTGAGCTGATTTTAGGTTTCATTCGGCATCTTTATTTCCGGGGTTAAATATTACAAATATCGTTGGCTTGAACTCTAAATCCAAATATCGCTTACTGTCACCGGTGGACAATCACAGACGTCGTTGGTTTGCATTTTCAACGTTGGAGTTTATTCAAGCATCGTTGAGCTGCTATTAAATTTCAGCGCTGAACACACATCGTCGGGTTGCATTTTCAAATTTCGCGCGATCTAGTTTCTTCGAGGGTTAGACATTAGACTGAGCGCTCATTATGAATAACTGCATCAATGTCTCTAGAACTAGAAGGCGTAGCGGGACCACACGTCATACGTCGGACTCGAGACATTAAATTTTGAATATGTATCATAATAGGTGCACTAAAAAAATTTTGGGCAAGCAGCTGTCTTCTTAGTGGGAACGCACGAGGGAACGCAGCGCCACCACGGTGGTTAGTGCAGCGACGACATCACATTTGAGCGAGCAATAGTGCCAGACATGCGAGCAGATCCTTCCCCGCGTTTTGGGAACGCTGCAGTCCCACAAAAGAGCAAACTATTGTCCCACGGGTCCAGAAATACATTTTCGCGGACAAATTAAGCTGCAGGTCACACTTGCGTGTTGTGATCGTGTAGACAGTTATATACACCAGAAATCAATTATAGTCCATGCGTAGATACAAATATAATAAAAATAATTTATTTAAAAGACATTTTATTGCTATAAAAAAATGTTGTAAACAAACAGACATCTATAGAACTTTTACGAGATAAAATATTTTGTCGGAGTGCAACAAATTTTTGAAATACTTTACAATGTAATTTTACGTGAAAAAATGTTTAAACATAAGAATTAATGCTTTTTATTAACAAATTAGACAAATAGTTGTTTTATAGTCGTACCCTTTTGCGGATGAAAACAATTTTTTACACAAAGTTGCTGCGAATGACCTTCTGATTTTTTTAGCTTGGAAGGTTTATTCTAAGTCAAAAAAATTTAATTTTTATAGCAAATTGTATAAGCAATTGCGTTATATTCGTATATTCTTACAGGGAAAACATTATTTTGTTTTTTTTAAAACTTTCTGCGAATGGCTTTATAATTTTACCTACCTATTCTTTAAAATAGTTTCAGTCTAATTTAACAATTTAAATTTTTATAAAAAAAAGTTATATAAACACTTGCGTGATATTCGTGTAAAAAAATTATTTTTTTTCGTAAAACTTGCTGCGAGTGATTTTATCCAGGAAATTATTTCAATAATGCTAATTGTTATTATTAAATGAAACATATAGACAGTTGTTTATATGATTTGTCAATAACAATTAAAAATTATTAGCTTAGAATAAACCGTTTTGGTTGAATGACGACGTCATAAAGCCATTCATACAAATTCTTTTTTTAAAAGATAATTTTTACTTTTTGTTAATAAAAGTCCATGTCTATATAGTTTCACCGAAATTCGGTGAGCGTTTAAGATATATATTTTCGGTGTGCCCAGGAGAAACTGGAAAGGACGACTTATAGGGTTACCGAAATACGGTGAGCGATAGACCAAATATTTGTGGTGTGCCTAGACACATCGTTAATAACAATCACGTATGTTTATGTTTAACAAAAGCCACTCACAGTAATTTTTATGTCTTTTTTTATGAATGAAGGAAAAAGAATTTTCAACATCATGTAGAGAATAAACTTTTATTTATAAATTGGTAATACAATTTTTCGAAACCCTTAAAAGTATACGTCATTATACAAATGTAAATATAATAAAAAGATACCTGAAACTTGTTAAAAAATTCGGAAGAGAATGAGAGACAATTTTTGTGGTTGATTCTGAATCAATCTATTTAGATTATTACATTTTCAAAATAGCAAACGAAATAATTCAAACATCCATACATTTCTATAATTGCTATTATTTAAAAACATTCTTGGTGCAGTATTTGAATCAGAATAGATTTCTTTCGACAAATTGAGATAGAAAAATTGTTTCTATTTGAAAATTCATTTAAGATCAAATTTAAATCTGTTTTTTTATGAATATTTTTATGTACCGAAGTCAGAGCTTGAAAAAATTCACAAATCAAAATTAGATTTTTAAACTACCTCCTTTTCGACTCATTAGAGACATAATAGATTTTTCAGTCTATCAAGAAAAAAAGTTGTTCAATGTCCTGCAAAATTGTTTTCAAAATACTTGAATTTTCAACACAAAAAGTTCATTTTAAACAAATCTGTTTGAATTTTCAAACAAAAAAGGTGACCTTGATTTAATTATCTATGTTCAGTGATTGGAATATGATCCACACTGTGAAATTTTCTTCGACCGTTGTAATCAATTATGAAGTCAATTCAGGTATGAATGTGTTATTTTGGTCATACGGTCCATTAAAATTAATAGTGGATTCAGTTGTCAAGAATCATGTTTTATTCGTCAATTTCATTAAAAAACCAACGTACGTTTCGACCTTGTTGCAGGCCTTCTTCAAGGTAATATATAACCTGAGTTAACATAATTTACATGGATGTAATACATTTATAATGAACAAAAAATTGTAAAGAAGTTTTTTTTTTTAATTTACCTCTAATGATGCTATTTAAATCATCCAAGACATTTTAATTTTGATTATTTTTCAGTAGAGAAAAAAACCTTATCTTTTTTTTGTGGAGTGAACCAAAATTAGATGCTTTGTCTATTATTTGAGATTACAAGTTATAATTAAAATGTTTTAATTAGTGTCCTTTGAAAGATTTTAAAAATTGAAACCTCAAAATTCCGAGGCTTCGATATAGTTATTGTCCTACATTTTAAATAAATACGATCGAACACAAGGTGTTTTGATAAGAATGGACAAACAGGGACTAACGAAATACATTATGGATAAAGTCATACTTTCGTGAGTAATTAAAAGAGGTGGATATTAAGATGGAGAACCAAATGAAAAGTGTGCCAAAGTAAATTGAATTTAAAAATTGAAATAAAAATTTTTATTTTTTATTTTGAAACTTTATATATAAATCTGTCATCATTATTTTGATTTTGAGATTAATACTATCAAAATTTTAGCTCGTGAAAACAATACTCATAAACGAAGAATCCTAGAGTCAATTTTCAGAAATAAATTCATCAAAAATTCAATTAATTTAAAAACCGAAAGTTTAAATATAAATAACATTAATAAACCATTTTATAACAGATTTATAAATAAAGTTTCAAAATAAAAAATTAAAATGTGTATTTCAATTTTTAAATTCAATTTACTTTGGCGCGCTTTTCATTTGGGTCTCCATCTTAATATCCGCCTCTTTTAATTACTCACGAAAGTATGACTTTATCCATAATGTATTTCGTTAGTCCATGTTTGTCCATTCATATCAAAACACCTTGTGTTCGTTCGTATTTATTTAAAATGTAGGACAATAACTATATCGGAGCCTCGGAATTTTGAGGTTTCAATTTTTAAAATCTTTTAAATGACACTAATTAAAACATTTTAATTATAACTTGTAATCTCAAATAATAGACAAAGCATCTAATTTTGGTTCAGTCCACAAAAAACAGATGAGTTTTTTTTCTCCACTGAAAAATAATCAAAATTGAAATGTCTTGGATGATTTAAATAGCATCATTAGAGGTAAATTTAAAAAAAAATTCTTTACAATTTTTTGTTCATTATAAATGTATTGCATCCATGTAAATTATGTTAACTTAGGTTATGTATTATTTTGAAGAAGGCCTGCAACAAGGTCGTAACATAGGTTGGTTTCCTAATGAAATTGATGAATAAAGCATGATTCTTGACAACTGAATCCACTATTAATTTGAATGGACCGTATGACCAAAAGAACACATTCATACCTGAATTGACTTCATAAAACAGATGAGTTTTGAAACAAATTCTAAAATTTTTAACAACAAAATTGTTAATATGAATAAATGTTATATTATTATGCCCTGAAAGTCCAGTTACCTCTGCTGAAATTAACATGCGATTGAATTTTGTAGGTTATATGCTATGCGTATTTAGCACCGTGGTCAAAGTTCAGGCCCAAAATCGAGCAGAAAAAATCATAAAATATTATTTTAATTATTATTACAATGTATTTTTGCAACATACTCTTATATTTCAATTTCACATTGTTTTGACCCTGACGCTTATAGGTTATGTGTACGCGTTTATTCACAAAGGCATGCTTATATATTGATAAATTACTTACATGTGAGGTTATCACGTAGAGGTGAACAGTTGTACTTCTCTAAGAAGTCATCCATCATGCTAAGGCACTTGAAAAATAAAATAAACACCAATAAACGCGAATACGGAAAACAGTTTGCCATGTAATAAACTCCGCGTACACAAACTCCGCGCGAAACTCGGCGAGGGGATGCCGTTCTCCCGTCTAAAGGGAGCGTTTCTGTACCAAAACTTTTGGGCCTACAGCAGGGCTCACCAAAAGGCAGTCGGCGACGGCAAATACTGACAGTGGCAGTCGCGAGACTAGGTCAAACAGGCCCGAGAACAGGCCCTCATAAATCTTGTCGTTCAACTGGTCCCTAATCCTTCACGGTAAATTACAGTTTGAAATGAAAAAATGAAATGTATTGTGAATACAAGTAGAAAAAAATCAGACCCTTCGGTGTGAACAATTAGCCGCAACGAGCCGTGACCGTACCGAATGTAACCCTTTCCATGATTCCTGGAAATCAAAGAAAAAAATGACAGAAAAAATTGGTGGCAGTCGTGCACTTGTCGTGGCAGTCAGCACCTGCTTCAAGTGGTGAGCCCTGGCCTACAGCTTTTACAATGTGGGCACACAGCGCGCCCAACAAAAGAGAGAATCCGCACCAAGCTGTGGGCGAGCAGCGTTCGACGCATTTGGTGTTGCAGCTCGATCACGTGGGCGAGCAGCTCGCCCAAAATTTTTTCAGTGTGCAAGTTGAAACTTTCGATTGATATTCCCCGCAAAACCGTTAGAGATTACATTCAATATCGATGGTTCTAGAAATTTAATGCAGGCAAGAGCTCCGCGTATAACGAACCTTATACAAACTTCGATCGATCTTTCTAGAACGTAATTAGAGAAGGGGTAATGGGGTAAAAAAGTAGCATCTGGTATCAGTGGCTTCAGTCTATCGTCGAGCACAGTGCAGAGCTAGTAATCTAGTAAAAGTCAAAACAATAAAAGTAAAAAATGCCTTTGGAGAAGGATCTCAAAGATGTTAACGCAGTTGGTCACATGGATGGAGTTTTGCCTACAAGACCGCTTTCACCTCTTACCCTGAAGGAGAAATACGCCGTTTTAAAAATTCGTAAAGTACACACGAACTATGGTACAAAAATTCTGGCGGAGTTGGAAAACCAGTATACAGTCTTCTTGCCAGGCAGGATCATGAAAGCAAAAAAGCTCTATTTTCGTTATTTGGAAGCAACCTGTAACCTTTTCGAATTTATAGATGTCTTTGCGCATGGCTCAAAGTATCTGCGAACTTCAGCTTTCTTCCAGCGTTGGATATTTTCAAACGTCGTTGGATTTGTTTCAAAATCTAAAATATTGCTTGCTGTCGTTCTGTTCAACGCTGGACTTCTACAAACGACGTTAGTTACTTAGTTAGTTAGTTTTAGGACGGGCGAGGAGCCCATGGAGAGCTCCTCTGGCGCTCAAGCTAGAAAGCCTATTGTGCCACACCCTTACTTAATCGCTCTCAGCAGTTGACCCCAGACCTCTTGACGAAGCCTAGTATGTCGACTACTGATCGCGTTGTAATTTCCTCTGGTCCCATAAAATGGGCCCCGAGGGTCTGTTGTCTGAGCCCAGCTAATACCGGGCACTGGCATAGTAAATGCAGGGATGTTTCATCATCCCTGCCGCATCTCCTGCACTCTGTCGTGGGGTTATACCCCATTTTGTGCATATGATAGTTCAAGTGGTTGTGCTCAGTTAGGATCTGTACCACCGTCCTTATGTCTTTCTTGGGTAAACCCAGGATTTCCCTGGCTCTGTCCATCCTATGGGTATAACCCAGGATGGATTTCGCCTGACGGAAACCCTGGATCTGCTCCCAGTATTCCCGGTGTTTTGTTCGGATCCAGCTTTTGATGGCCAAATCGATACAGCAAGACGCTATTCCCAGTACCGGTTCTGGTCCTATGTGTTTACTTGCTGCGCCGCCTTTTGCCAACTGGTCCGCCCTTTCATTGCCCTTGATCCCTGTGTGACCAGGGACCCATATGAGAGCCACATTGTTTCTTTCTGCAAGTTGGTTTAATGCCTTTTTGCACTCCCAAACCAGTTCTGATGTTATTTCTGGTTTCCCTATTGCAGTTAGTGTCGTTGGCTGTCGGAACAGATAGTTATCTGTCTGCCAGTAGCGTTTCCTTCTATTAGTGTTTCAGCACAGCGAAGGACGGCCAGGACCAAGTGGTATCCCTATCCCTTTCCCTCTCTTGCTGTAATAAATTCCTGCTCCTGACCCTGCCTCACCCCTGGATCCATCTGTATACCAGATTTCCCCTTGGAGAAGCGGGTTACCATTTGCTTTCCACAGATCCCAGCTTGGGATACAGACGCGGAAAGCTTTGGCAAAGTTGAAGCGTTTTGTTATTTTATCTTGCCTCATCTGTAGAATTGGCAATGCTTTGATATCATTCAGGAGCCTAGTGTGCCTAGTCCCCTGAGTCCATCTATTTGCTCTTACCAGGCGGCCCATCGCGTGTGCCGCTCTAGCGGTTATCGCAACATGTAGGGGTTCTTCACAGAGCATGAATCCTATCGCCGCTGTGGGCGTAGTCCTCATTACTCCAGCCAAACCCCTAAATGCTAGCGTTTGTACTCTTCGCAGCCTGTCCTGCATTGTTTTCAGTTCCGTCCGTGGCCACCAGACCACGGATGAATGTAGGAGCCTGAGTTTTAGGACAGAAGAGTAGAGCCATGCAAGCATTTTAGGCCCTAGACCCCACTTCAACCCAAAGGCTCTCCTGCACGTCCAAAAAGTCATGACAAACTTCCTGCATTGGGTCTCCAGGTGCTTTGCCCACGCCAGCTTGCTATCTAGGATTACTCCCAGATATTTAACCGAATCTGAAA
>CAKNWT010294524.1:442-22378 GCA_932066315.1 Andricus coriarius | reverse complement strand
AGACTCTGTATTACGACGCCGATAGCAAGTGCTATAGGGGCAGCATTTAGATGGTTCAAAAATTCTTTGGTACATCCTATTATATACATAAATAGTGTTTTTCGATAAAAATAAAGTTCCGGTGTTCGTATTAGTTCCGGTGAATAGTGATTTTCAATATGAATCAATTCAGAACATAATAGATTTGAACGAAAATAACAATGCAAGTATAAATAGTACTTTCAGATAGAAACAGTAGTTTCAGGTACAAAGAATAATATTCCACTAATTGCGTTCAACTCGATTCGATACATCAATGTTGAAAAAATCTCTTTTCGAGCTTACGTCTAAAAATACCGCTGTGTGAATTCCTTGAATTCCTGCAATTTTATAAATTCCCTAAAATCCCTAAATTCCTTAAATTCTGTGAAATCGTTGATATCTCAATTTTTTGAATTTGTTAAATTCCTGAAATCAATCTTATTTGCTAAATTCCTTAAATCCACGAAATTCTATAAATTTCGAGTCTTATCTGAAATCCTTTAATTCTTTGTATTCATTGATTTTCTTGAATTATTTGAATTTTTCGAATTACTTGAATTCGGGGAATTGCTTTAATTCCTCCAATTACTTGAAATATTCTATTTACTCGAATAACTTGAATTGTTCGATTTACTCGTAATACTTGAATCCCACGATTTAATCGAATTACTTGAGTTCTTCAAATTACATAAATTCAGAGAATTCCTTGAATTTATAGAGTTCCTTCAATTCAGAGAATTCTTCCAATTCAGAGAATTCCTTCAATTCAGAGAATTCCTTCAATTCAGAGAATTCATTGAACTCAGATAATTTCTTGAATTCCTTGAAATTAAAGAATTCCTTGAATTTAGAGAACTCCTTGAATTCAGACAATTCAGAGAATTCCTTTAATTCAGAGAATTCCTTTAATTAAGAGAATTCCTTGAATTCAAAGAATTCCTTGAGTTCAGAGAATTCCTTGAATTCAGTTCATTCCTTGCATTAAGTGGATGTTCGGACCATAGCGGGGTTGACATAGATTAATAAACTATTTCGATTTTCTGTTTCAGATGAGCAGGAGAGTCAAAATCACCTGCGCCAGCAGACAACTTTTTTCTTGTTGCACACATGCATTTTATTTTATAAATAAATATTTCATACAATCAAACAAAATGTTTGTCACTCTACTTGATCATACCTTTAAGAGAAAAAAACATTCGTTCAATTATATAGAATAGTTCGCGAGACAAAAATGATTGAAAACATGCTTTGTTTTTATACGGTCACATTCAAATGTCCCCTTAAGAGAATTCGTTCAATTTAGATAATTCCTCGAATTTCTTGAATTTAGAGAATTCAGAGACTTACTACAACTACTTGAATTCCACGATTTACTTGAATATTTTAAATTCTTGGACTTTTTTAATTCTTTGAATCACTTGAATTTAGAGAATTCCATGTGTTCAGATAATTACTCTAATTCTTTAAATTACTTGAATTCTTGGAATTATTTGAATTATTTGAATGATTCGAATTATTAGAATTTTCCGAATTACTTGAAACCTTCGATTTACTCGAATTCAAAGATTTACTTGGATTATTTGAATTTTTTGAATTCTTTGAATTACTTGAATTCTTCGATTTAATCGAATTACTTAAATTCTTCCATTTAGTCGAATTCTTCGATTTACTCGAATTACTTGAATTCTTCAAGCAAATCGAATTACTTGAATTCTTTCAATTACTTGAATTCTTCGAATTACTGGAATTCTTCGATTTAATCGAATAACTTCAATTCTTTGATTTAGTCGAATTCTTCGAATTACTCGAGTTCTTTGATTTACTCAAATTACTCGAATTCTTCGACTTATTCGAATTCGTTGGATTACTTGAATTCGTCGAATTACTTGAATTCATCAAATTACTTGAATTCTTCCATTTGCTCAAATTACTTGAATTCTTCGACTTAGTCGAATATTTTGAATTCGTTGAATTACTTGAATTGATCAAATTACTTGAATTCGTCGATTTACTTGATTTCTTTTGAATTGCTTGCATTTTTCGATTTGATAGAATAACTTGAATTCTTCGATTTACTCGAATTACTTGAATCCTTCGACTTAATAGAATTACTTGAATTCTTCGATTTACTCGAATTAATTGAATTCTTCTATTTAATCGAATTACTTGAATTCTTCAATTTAATCGAAGTACTCGAATTCGTTGATTTAATCGAATTCCTTGAATTCCTCGTTTTAATAAAATTACTTCAACGGCCATACCACGCTGGAAGCACCAGTTCCCGTTAGATCACTGAAGTTAAGCAGTGTTGGGCGCGGTTAGTACTTGGATGGGTCACCGTCTGATACTACTGCGTTGCTGTTGGCGGTCGTGGGTGTGGTGAGCCCATTTACTAAAAATCCACCTAAAAAACACTACCCGAATCGGGTAGTGTCACGCTTACCCCTAGAGGCTCGCCGAAAGGGAAATAGCTTAATGATATACTTTAATTCTTCGATTTAGTCCAATTCTTCGAGTTACTTGAATTCGTCGAATTACACGAATATTTCGAATTGCTTGATTTCTTCGAATTACTTGAATTCATCGATTTACTCAAATAACTTGAATTAATAGTCCGGGTTCGGACTATTAAGAACTTGAAGTGTTCGGGTCCGGTTTGGAGCCGCACCCTTAAGAATCATAAATGTCCAGTCCCCATGCGGACTGCTATAACCTAAAACGTTCCGATTCCTGGTCTTTTCGTATATTTTGTTGTTGTCGTAAGATTGAAGTTTGGAACAATTGAAACAATGCACCCTCTGAATCAATTCCGTTCGCTATCTCGGATCATTTATCAATCTGAAGTTAGCAAACTAAACAAGAGAGAAACTGGTACTAAAATAGACTATTTGTGAGATCCATGAAGGAGTAGTAAGTAGTGATATCTCCCATGGGTGAAGGTAGACGAAAGTGGAATTGGAAATATCCGAATGTTACTATCTGCGTCTCTTATTAGTGCAGTCCTGCGCGCAGCCGGGATTTCAGTATTTCATGGCTGCACGTGTGACTACACTATTGTCGTTCTCTCTCCTAATTTTTGGAGGATTTCAAGACCACTTGTTTTTTACGGACAAACTACTCCTTACTATTCCTTTATGGTGAGATCATATTAGAACGCCCAAAAAAGGATCCCAGATAAAAATGAATGCCTAGTTTTTACTGTGTAGTCTTACCTTCATATCACTCAAATTTGGCGCTCCATTTAGAAAGACGCAGATTAAAATTAACCTATAATTCATACGAAACGCGATATCGAGTTGAAACTTCGAAAAACTAAATATGAAGCACTAAGAAACTCGGCTCTGGTTCAAAATTATTATAATTATGAAAAAAAAATTGTGTACACAATTTTTTTTTTGCTTTTGTCATAGTTATACAAATTTAGGACCAGGCCCGCGTTTCTTAGTGCTTCATATTTAGTTTTCCAAATTTTCTCCTCGATATCGCGTTTCGTGTGAACATAAGTTGACTTTGAAAAAAATGTGAAAAAAATTTTGAGGTTACACTAACATGGCCTTAAGGTGGCTACCGAAGTTGCTGGATATGTCTGACAAAAGGTATTCGTAATGATGTTTTGATCAATTAAAGGCGATAAGCCTAGACCTGACGGCAACCCAAAGTATAACTGGGTTCTAAAACTTCAGATTTTCGTTCTCGGTAACTCTATCTATGATTCTGAAAAAGTTCTCTGATTACATTGGAAGATTCGACTAAGAGAGAGTACTTAACTCTGGTAGCCCCCAAGTCTATCCAAATCTCAAGCTTTATCCGGTTTCTCAATCATACTTACATCTCAAACATCCTTTTTATATTAATAGTGCAATTCATCAACTGAAACGTCTGGGTTCTATCAGAGGTTGCATGCGATTCGGTGAGTACATATTCATTTACGATCCCGTAAAACTCTGTCCTATAATAGGCAAAATTGGGTAATTTTTTAGCAAGTGCAAACATTTTGAACAAAATAGGAAATTTTTATTATCGAGAATACCTATTTTTTTCGTGATCAAAAAATTGTGAGAATTTTTTTCAAAACTATTAAAAAACACGTTTTTTCTACTTTGTAATAGTTAACTCGAGGACATTTAAAAAATTATATTTAATAATTTCTTATTTAATTTGACGGTGTTCTGGCGCCAAAAAATATCAATGAAAAATTGTCGATCAAATAAACAATATAAATTTAATATTGCAATATATTTTTGTTATTTTCTCCAATTTCAACACTTTCTGCGTACATTTGTATACAAATATTTTTCTCGTCCGATCAATAATAGTAGCGATAAGAGTGGTTAAAGTATGGTTCGCTTTTCAAAATTCTAATTTTTAATTAAAGTTATCTGCAAAAATATTGAAAATTTCCATGCTACAAATCAGAACATTCATTCTGCCGACAAGTGATGATTACTTTGGTTTAGTTTATATTTTTCACTCTGTGCAAATTATTTCACTATTTTATACCTTATGTTTACATTTATATACTATATTGTAACGCATTTGTATCGATCTTAGATCGAAAATAAATTATTGTTAATAATAATAATTTAATTTAATAATTTGATAATTGACACAATACCGCCATGCTAAGGAAAAACTTATGTATGTGCAAATTTAGTCTAATTTAAAATGGAGAAAAACTATTTTTGTAACGATAACTCTAATGCAATGACTAATTTTGATCACCACAGTTAGATGCAGTTTTTCTTTACGAGTTCACTGATACCAAAAATTTATTGTTGACCAAAATATCACTTACGTAAGTTGTTCCTTAGTAGGACTGAATAATACGATCAGATATTTTTATGATGCTTCAAGTGGTGTATGATAAATATAACTTTTAGAAAAAAATTCAGACTTTTTAAAATAATTAATTAATCTTTTTTTGGTGTAATATCTTCTTACAGAACAAGCAGAATGCTTTTTGCTTCGGACTTCATTTTCACAAACTATTTTGAATAAAAATGGTATCTTCAGGTTTTCAAATATTAATTTCGAGATTCAAAACTCTAGTAGCTTTTCACAAATACTAACAAAACTTTTAAATTTGCATTTAAAATTCTATAATAAATGTTACAAACTTAGTCAAAAATTAGATCACTACGTAAAATTTTTCCCTCAATGAGTCATTTTTTAATAACCTGCAATCAGATCTATTCTGAATAATTTAGCAAACCACTTATCACTTTTTAAATCAGTCAAATGTGACTTATTGATCTGTTTCTATTTGTATATAAATCTACTCTGCGTTCTATCTGAGTAAAGGTTCTTGAAGTATTTTTCACGAAGAAATATATAATTAAAGTTTTTTTTTGTAATGTGTATTGTTTTAAGTAAACATTGCTCCCTTCTCCAATGTAATATGATATAATAAATCACTCTAATATAGTCTTTGATCTAATTACGACTAATTAGGCAATATTGTGTGTGAGTAGTAAAGCCTTACAGTATCAGTAGTCACAGTCGATTCTAGTCGGACGTGGTACTCCAGACGTCCTCAAGTCGATTCCGGCTTCGATCATGATGAAATTTTATGATACTGCAAGTCTTTTCTGGCAACACTTTAATATCTTCCTTTTAAAAAATGCCAAAATAGATTAAGGATTGTCGATTAGGCGACGTCCGATATGGTAGATTCGCTTAGATCCACGGATAGGCTTGATGCTGTAACTCGAGGGTCTTGAGTAGGTCGAGTCGAGAGTGAGTCCAATCGACTGTCTATTTACGCGCAAAACGGTGGCCTCTTTAAAAAGCACACCCTCTGAATACGACAAGTAGTGGCATCGCCTTCGACTACTAACTTGCTCACGCTTCAAATATCGTGAGACAAAACCTTCTCATTCTCATCCCAATCTATATTCGCACGTCCAACACACTCGAGAATATGAATGCGTGGGGCTAATGAAAACAGGGAGGGCGTCTGCTTTTGCACCACCAAGAGCCTCGACACCGCCGACTACCAACCCCGACTATACCCTTTCCCCTCCTTTCTACTCTCTCGCTTGTCGTTCTTTTCCTACTTTTTTAGCCTCCACTCGCCAAACTAGCACACACACACACTTTTATACTTGTTCATTCGCATACAGGTGTGTAACATTCTCACACGTTTTCATCCGTTAACACGAAGGTTGTAGGCGGGTGCGAATCCACTGTACATCGCTTTATTTTTTAAAAGACCAAGGGACTACCGCGTAAAAGAACCACACAAGAGGAAAGAAAGCCATGGATGGAGACCTCGTTGCACTTGAGAAAAATCGGAAATGGTTCTTTATGAGATGGAGGCGCCTGAAGCAGCTAGGTATAGCGTGAAGTATTAACAATAAAGTTATCCTGGGTAGATTGCGCCACCCAAGATAAGTTACTTTCAAACAATTCAGTTTTTTCATGTGCAGTTTCATAAAAACTGAGTTCCACTAAGAAAAGTATAACGGAATTTTCCATACTAATAGCCTTACTAGTACTAAATATTAATATTATTAATTAAACTAACCGTAAATTTCTTCTTATCTTGCACTTTCAAAACGATGAAGAAGAGGAAAAATATTTGACAGTTTTAAGGTTACGTTGACTTGGGGAGTTGGAAATGGGTAAGGGGATTTGGAAATGTGGCTGTAAGATGTAAAAGGGATCTGAGGGGGCGGAAATCGTGTCGGATTGTGTTCCCCAATAATTTCGCGGGCGGGTGTCGTCGAAGCCTCTGCACCATCTACATTGGTCGCAGACAGCAAGGAGGTGCAATTACACAAATAAATTTACTACAGAAATTTTGAAATTTTGATGCACTGGGCGCAAAAGTGCTAATTACGGCTCTGGAAATAAGGTAGGTACGTAAATTTCTCTAAGATTGCCCCCAGATGGAAAATTCCGCAACATTATGCAGTATAGAAAAAAAATATTGCAAAAAAAATCAGTCAAATACGCCAGGGATAAAAGTAATTCGGACGCTTAAAACAAGACTGTTAAGTATATCATTAAAATTATTTATTGCATTAAATAGTAAAATCTAATAATAAAATTCAATAATATTTTATATTTTAAAATAATGTTTTAAAAATAAAATCAGCCTGTGTAATTGAAATTTCAACCAATCGAATGAAAAATGTGTATACACCAATAAAGTTCTAAAAAACTTTCTTGTCCCTTTCTTCGAACGTTATAATCTTGATGTACATTCTCAACAAGGAGAAAAGGAGAGTTTTATTGGTCATACATTCTAATCTAATGAAGTATTTATTTACAAAAACGAATAAATCGACGTTCCGAAACACCTGTTAGAGTCTTTTTCATGATTTTAAATTCTGTATCATCGATTAATGTCAATAAAATCAATACAAATATATCGTTAATAGTACTTTAAGCAAAATTTAAAAAGCCAAACAAACTCATAATAAACCAAATATTTTACCTCCTTTTCAAAACTGCCAGAGATTATTGTAGGTTGTTTTACATTGCAGCAAAAACTTAAGATATTTTTATATTAGATAACGTGCAGAGGACACAGTAGCTGTGATAGTGTGTATTTGAGAGTGTCATGTTTATATTATGTCCTACTCTTTGTGTATAAGAGTCATTTTCACAAACTGATTTAGGTTTTTACGTTTTTAATGTTGATTGCAGACTGTATTTTTAAAATATATATAGAATATTTCTTTAACGCTTATTCAATGTAAAATACTAATCCCTAAATCAAACTCTACTCGTGTGGAAATTTTGTCATGGCGCTAGCTGGGCCCAAAATAGGAAAAACTTGGCCCCAAATTGAGGATTTAGACAAGACCAAACCACAAATGAAACGCCTAACCTGGTCGGTAAGTTAGGCTGAGCATTTCAAGAGAAATCTTATTCCCGAACCGGCTTATTCTTCGTCAGCCTCATCTTTCGGTTGCCATCGCAATCTTTGGAATATGCTCACATGTGAAACGTAATTGAGGTTATATTTTCCAAACTTTAAAATCAGGTAAAATACATGGAGGAACTTAGTTTTTCTCCAAGAGGATTTATTTTGCACTTGAAATTGTGAAAAAAATTCATATTGTAATTTCGCACTGAAATAAACTTCTTTCAAAGCGAATCAGAATTACGCTTGCGATTTTCAACTACGAAATTCACTTATTTTATTTTAGCGAGGTTGCCGCATTACCAAGCAACGAATCAAAGAGACCGACAATTGATGTTAGAATTCGGTGCGCAAATTCAAATTTACATGAAACTAAATGAAAACAATGGAGCCAGACGGATTTGATGTTTTGAAAATTTAAATGATTCGATAATATAAATTGAAAAATGGTGATCGGGACCGAAATGGTAAACCTTATTTTAAATGAAATTATTTACAATTATTTAATTAATAAAATATTCAATTATTTGAAATTTTATTTTCAGGTAATCTACATTTTATACATTAATCTTTTTTTTCATTTTTGATCTTTAAAGGATCAGTTAACTGGTCAGCTACTTTTCTGTAAACAGTATTTTAAAAAGTGTACTTTTGTAAAATAATGTATAGTATATTAAATAAACAAGGAGTTATTAAACCAATTTTAATTACAATTTCGAACGCGACAAGTGCTTTTCACTTTCAGCATTTTTGATCATTTGAATCACAGTTTAATAATTAATACAGACGAAATTACAAAAACACTGGCCAAAATAACGTCAAACCAATCTACTTGTCATCTGCTTGTATTCAAGAGGTTCAAGATGGAGCCTGACTGAAAATAGATGAACAGCCAAGTTGATGGCGCTGCAATCAAGAGCTGTGAAACAGAGTTGGTTTAAACTAGATTTAAGATATTAACCCTGTTGTATCCATAAAATAATTTTCCAAGTTGGGGCCAAATTTTTAACTCTGCAAACATTTGGCAATTTCCACACAGGTAGTATAAAAACGTTTTTGCTGGAGATTATTTCCTTTAATTTTATAACCTTGATTGGAATTAATTTCTCCCAGAAATCAATTGAAAATATGTAAATTAGAAGTATGAATATATTGAATACGGTCAGATGTCGGTAGTGGTCAGTTAGAATCGTGTCCCAATTTTTACATTCTCATAATGATACTTTATATGAAAAATTACTTTTGTGGATTCCACCAAATGTCGGCGCTTAGAGGTCCCCTGACTCAGAAAAAATAGTTTTTACGTCGGTGTCTGTCTGCCTGTCGTCGATGTTGTCGTCTGTATACTTTTTGAAAGCCCTACAAGATTATCAGAACAACGAAAAAAAATGAATTAACAAAAATTGTTAACCTGAAAAGGAGCTACGAATTTGTTATGAATCATTTTTTGATAGGATGCGCCGTTTCTGTTTTATTTGTAAAAAACATGAAAAATTAAAAAATTAAATTTTTGGACAAACGAGGCATGCTACGAAAGATATGAATAGACAAAAGTTGCTCTTCCGAAAAGAGTGAAAAACACATCCAAATTTTTCATCAATAATTTTTTGATATGAAGCGTAGTTTTAGTTTTGATCGTAAAAGATAACCTTCAAAGTAAAAAAATTAAATTTTTTGAAAAGCGATACAAGGTACGAACAAAAAATAAGCGACAAATGTTGTTCACCCAAGAAGGATCTACAAATCTGTTAGGAGTAATTTTTAGATAGGACAAGTAGACTTTCTTTTAATCGTAAAAAATGAGATTAAAAATAAAAAAATTCAATTTTTGGAAAAACGACACAAGTTACAATAAAATGAGTAATTACAATTTTTTTTTAACAGGATACGCTTTTTACAAATTGTAAGAACAAGACATTGACAATACGTATGTTTGAATGTCATTGCATATTATAAATTGTAATAATATAAATGTATTGAATTGATACATTTTTCAGGGTAGCTGATTATAAAATTGAATGCAAAATAAGAACCAAATATTAAAGTAATCTTGAAAAATTAAATGTGTACATTATTTTGCAATATCTGAATAAGCAGCCCCAGATTGAGGTACATAAATAAATATAATATACATTTGATATAATAAAGTTGAAAATAATCTAGAAAAGTTTGCATTTTCGACAAAATCGAGTGCGAAGCATGAGACACGTTATGAGAATGTTCGTTAAGGCCGAAGGAGCTTTAACAAAAAAGAATTCACAATCACCAAATTATAGTTGTTGATTCTTTGACCTTTAATTTTAAAAGGCCTGCGCACAAATGTGGGGGAAATATAAAGACCGAGCGCGCAGCGCGAGCTATATACGTTATCGAGCGCGAAGCGCGATATGAATAATTTTCGAGCGCGAAGCGAGAGAACTCACAGTCGCGCTCCCTAGGCGCGCGATGAGGATGTGCCCGCTTGGCAGGCAGATTTTTTTCATAGGAAAATTACCATATGAATCAGTTTAGAGATATTAACTCCTATTTATACTCAAATGTATATTTCACCAAGATTTTGTTACTTTTTCAAAGATTATAGGCGCGGCTTCTAATGTGCAGCAGCACCTAATGTGGCGCACTAGTATTTAAAGAAATTTGAGAATTCTAAAAGAACTTAGGACAAAAATTATACGATTTAAAGTAATTGTTTTATGTGTATCCTAGAAAGTTTAGTTAAGACATTTTTTGACGTCTTGTAGTTATCATTGAAGCAAGACAAAGGGAATGAGAAATAAAGTATTTTTCAGTAAACGTATAAATTCTTTTGTCCATCTATATTTTGAAGTCTTATGGACGCCCTAGTGTTTTAATCTTAGATAAACTTAAGTAAACTTTGGATAAAACGTGTTTACCCATACACTATGCATAAGCACCTAATTTTGCGCACAATACTTAAATTTGTGTGCACTTACAGAAATACATACTCAAATATTAATTTTGTTTCAATATCAAAAAGTTCTTAGCAAAATATTTTGTTAAGAGTTTAATATTATTTTACATTCGTAATCATGTTCGTAATCTTTCTTTGTCGGTTTTAGGTTATGTACGTAACCCTTTTGACAGAAATCTTATGAAAATTTGTTGACTTACATGCTATTAAATAAAACTTTAAAACTTTTCTCGTAACGCCTTATTTTAATGAAATTTTGTTTTTACTTCTTAATTAATCCTAATTAGTCCGGAAAACGAGGTAACTAATCATGAATTTTTCGTCAACAAATTAGACATTAGTTGAATGTATTTGGCAGTCCAAGTAATGTTTTTAGGTTGGGAGATAATCGACATAATGTTCTGATTTACCTAGGCACTATTTTCAAAAGTTATTTGAACTTACGTTATACTTGATAAACAAGAGTTTTACTTATGAATCCGTGTTTCACAGGTGCGAATTCGGTCAGATGCCAGAGATTGACCATCGGTCCAAAGTCAGCCCTACTTTGGTAACCGATCTACGGTAACCAGAGTTGGACCGACTAAGGTGTTTTCAAGATGCCATGGTGTCATCGACGTTCGCAACCGACGTCGGCGGTGGGCCAAAAGCCGACCGTTGGCCCAATTCTGGCCCAACTTTGGGCCAACGATCGGATTAACTGTGGCAGATTGGTCGGTACGACCGCAAGAATGCGGTCGGTCCGATTCAGTATACAGCAGTCGGTTAGCCACAGGTCACCTTGATGCACCCGATGGTCGGTGTAAACCTTGGTCCAAATATGGGCCGGCCGTCGGACAAACGCTGGTTCATGGTTTCAAAAAGACCGTGAAAGTACGGTCGGTCCGACTCTGGGCAAGAGTTGGCCCAACCGTCGGCATAACATTGGCTTGTACAAGTCACCATGATGCATTTTATGTCATTATCAAAAGTTTTAAAATAGCCTAAAACGCGAAGAAATAAAATATTACACAAAAAAAAATTATTCAATGTGGGCGCAAAAAAAAAATGTTTGAAAAAAATTAAAACAACAATTTTGAAGAAAAAACAAATTGTAAAAGGGTTTAAATTATTTATTTTAAAGTTATTTCACTTATATTCACGTTAACAGTTAATTTATCTTACATCTACATGATGTCGCATAGAAATAAAAAAATTTTTTGAGAAAAAAGAGTTAAAGAAATGTTTAATTTCAACTGCTTTGAGTTGTGGCTTATGAGGATGGTTTTTTCATTGACTTTCAATTCTGTAGGTATAGAGTAATGGGTAATACTCTCGACCGCTAGGGGATAAATTCAGGTATGGATGTAGGTTCGAAACCCCGTAGCGATATAAATTTTATTTGTAATATAATGTTTAAAAATGTAATATATGTATTCATTCTAAGAAGGACCATTAACATTTATAGTCAAAATACTCGCAATCAATTATTATTAATTTTTTGAATACCTTGAACATTCAAAAATCAAGGTCGGCCCACAATTGTCGTTCAAGGTTGGGCCGACATCATCTTAATAGATGGCCCATATATGGGACCAAATGTCGGGCCGACGTTGAGAAGTCAAAGGCGGTTGACCGTTATCATTTAGCTGGTTGGCCCGACCAGTGGCGCACAAAGTTGGACCAACCGTCCGACGGTTGGCCCGACCGTGGGCCGACGGTCAATTCGCACCTGGGTTAATTTAAGCGTATATTGATCAACGAAGTCAATTTCAGGGAACTGGAATGAAGTAATATTTTCAGAAAAGTTACATGATTTACGTGAGAAAAAAAATTGAGCAAATTTTAGTGAAAAATCTAAAAGAAGAAGAAATTTTAAATGTAGGAGCACAAAATCTCCCGGAAACTTAGCATACTGTTAAAAGATAGTGCAAGAAAAACTTTTGAATCCTTTTTAAATTCACAATTTTGCTTTGTCAGGATTTTTTCATGGAAAATTGGATTTTACATTTATTATATCATGCGGATGCCTCCCATTTTCAAACATTTTTTTGTGTTACTTATGAAATGCTCACTATCCGCCGGACTAAATATAACTTTGGCTATATTGTTGTTATTGTAGATAGGCTGATTAATTTAAGTCCCACCGCTCTTTGGTTATTCTATTGTACTACACCTTTATTTAGAAACTCTAGTAAAACAGAGGCCTATCCACGAATCCTCCTCACTCCTGAAGTATCATTTAAGTCCTTTAACATGAGTATGTTTATCGCAAAAAACCACCCATAGTAAATTTAACGAAGAACGTCTCAGTTGCTTCTTACTAAAGCAGCCAAACAAATGTAAGAATAAAAATAGTCACCAAAGTAGATATCATTTTCCATAATATAATATTGGGTAGTCTGAGAAAAACACTCCTTGTATATTTAACATACCTTGTCATATTTTCCTTCGACGAAAGAAGCCAAGAAAATTTCAAATCCGAAATTTTTATGCTAGACACATTTTCCCGGCTCTGGTATATACCATCACCACAATTGTAATAAATAGCTTAACAAAATCATCCCTATTTAATTCAACGAACCCAGTCAATGTTGTTTTCGACCAAAGCAGCCAAAAATATTTAAAATTAAGAACAGTCACGCCTGAAAACTTCCTAAAACTCTAGTAGGCAACCCCATCCCTAGAATAATATTAGAAACCCCCCAAAACCACCCCTAGTACATTTTACGACCACCGCCTTAGTTACCTTCTACTGAAGCAGCCAAAACAATTTTTAAATAAAAATAGTCACCTAGCACACCTTCCCAAGACTCTAGTAGATATGACTATCCCTTTAATAATATAAGAAGGCCCCAAAAAATCACCATTAGTACATTTAACAAACTCCATTTCAGCTGCATTCGACGAAAGCAGCCAAAAAAATTTTAAATTAAAAATAGTCACTCAAGGCACCTTTCTAAGACCTTAGTGAATGTTTGTATCCTCACAATAATATTAGAGAGCAAGAAAAAACAACCCTCAGTACATTTAACAAACTCCGTCTTATTTGACTCAGACTAAAGCAGCCAAAATATTTCAGATTAAAAATAGTCACTTCGAACACATTTCTGAGATTCCAGTGGATATCCTTATCCCTATAATAATATCAAGAGCTTCAAAAAACCACCCATTTTACATTTAATGTTACCCGCCTCAGTTGACTTCGACCGAAGCATAGTAAAAATTCAAATTGAAAAGAGACACCCCACACACTTTCCTCAAACTCTAATAGATGTCATTATCCCTACAATAATATAAGAAGGCCCAAAAGAACCACCTCGAGTACATTTAATGATCCTCGTCTCAGTTGCCTTCGTCTAAAACAGCGAAAAAAATATCAAATTAAAAATAGTCACACCAGACACTGTCCCATGACTTTATTAGATACCCCTTTCTACAGAAATACTGAACAGCTCTAAGTAACCAACCTTAGTACATTAAACGAACCCGTTATCAGTAGCCTCCGACTTAAAAAGTCAAAAAAATTTCAAATTAAAAATAATCACCCCACAGATCTTCCCCACACTCTAGTAGATATCATTATCCCTACAATAATTGCAGACTGCCCAAAAAATCACCCCTAGTACACTGGGACTGCGGTACCCTCAATGGCCTTCATGGTGAATCGGAGTTTTCCGAACCGTTCTTCTTCTCCTTGTTCTCCTTCTTGGTTGATCGGGACTCGGAGTGCAGGCGGCCAAACGTTTTGATTACTTTGCGCGGAGATCAAATGTCTCTAGGCGGCCACTAATGATTCGCCAGATGGCTCTCGCCGTGCCAGTTTTCAAAGCAAAACGTTGCGTTTTTGCAAAATAGATACAAAATTGAACCAGGCTTCGCTGCGGGTTGTGATAAAAAATTAAATGTTCAGTTCAAAAATAAAACAATATCATCCTTCCAAGATATTAAGTTTACGGGTACACAATTCTTGCTCTTCCATTCTGCAAAACTTGTATCTCACTTATACTACAGGTTATGATTACTATTCACTATTTTGCAAAAACTTGACGTTTTCCCTTCAAACAATTGAAAACTGGCGCGGTCACAGCCATCTTGCGAACCAGTAATGGCCGCCTAGGGACATTTCATCTCCGTGCAAAGTAACCAAAACGGTTGGCCGCCTGCACTCCGAGCTCCGATCAACCGAGAAACACGGAGAGTGTACGGATACAGAGCGCCCATGTAGATGCAAGGTAAGCGCCTCTCTCTAGCCGCCTTGGAACACCTCATTCGGTACATCAGGTTCCGGTAAAGCGCGGTCCCTGTGTTCATTAAACGAACCCTGTCTCAGTTGCCTTGAACTAAAGCTGACAAACAAAATTGTAATTAATAATATTCATCCATGGCACCTTTCTAAGGCTCTAGTGGATATCCTTGTACCTGTAATAATACTAAAGAACCACGTCTCAGTTAACTTCGATAAAGCTGCCGAAAAAATTTCAAATTAAAAATATTAACGCCACACACCTTTTCCAGACTACATTAGATATCCTTATCCCTAAAATAATATGAGAAGGTCCTAAAATCAAACTCTACTATTATTAGTGGACACATTCTCAGTTGCATTTGACTAAAGCAACCGAAAAATGGTCAAATTCAAGATAATCATCCCTCGCACCCAAAAAAGCCACCCCTAGATAATTTAAAGAATCCCGTCTCAGTTGCCTTTGACTAAAGGAGCTCAAAAATTTGAGAATAAAAATAGTTACCCCAGACACCTTTCCAGGACTCTAAAAGATGTCATTATTTGTCTAATAATATCATAAGGCCCAAAAAAGCCACTCTATTACATTTAATTAAACTCGTCTCTGTTGTATTTCACTAAAGCAACCGGAAAAATAGTAAATAAAAAATAATTACCGCACGCAACTTTCTAAGACTTCCCAAAAAACCACCCCTAGTATATTTAGCGATCTCCATCTCAGCTGCCTTCGACAAATGCAGCAAAAATAATTATTAATTAAAAAAAGTTGCCCCACACATATTCTCAAGACTCTAGTGGATATCCCCATTCATACAATAATATTACCGAACCCAAAAAAACAACCCACAGTACATTTAACGAACTCCATCTCAGCTGCTTTCAACTGAAGCAACCAAATAAATTTCACAACAGTCACCTCAGACACTTTTTCAAGAGAGTAGTAGATACTTCATTTCTACAATAAAATTAGCCAGCCCTAAATAATAAAATTTAATACATTTAAGGACCCCTTCTCATTTGCTTTAGACTTGAGCGGCCAAAAAGATTTTGAATTAAAAATAGTGGCACTAGAATCTTTTCCAAAACTACATGAGATATTGTCATTCCTACAATAATGTTATACAGTCTGAAAAAAATCACCCCTAGTACATTCAATCAACCCCGTCCCAGTTGCCTTCGACTAAAGCAACCTAACAAATTTTAGAATAGTCACCGCAGAAACTTCCCCAGGTCTCTAGCAGATATTTTATTTCTACAGTAATATTAGGCATCCTCCAAAACCACCCATATTAAATTTAAGAAACTCCATGTGAGTTGCGTTCGTCTAAAGCAACCGAAATATTTCCAATTAAAAATAATTACCCCACACACCTTCCTAAAACTCTGGCAGATATCATTATCCGTACAATAATATTATAAAGTCCCAAAAACTACCCCTAGTTTTTTTAACTATCTCCATCTCAGATGCCTTTGACCAATGCAGCCAAAACATGTTTAATTACAAATATTTACTCCACATACGTTCCCAATACCCTGGTAGATATCCCTATTTTTACAATAATGCTAGGCAGTTCTAAATAATAACCCTTAGTACATTTGACGAACCTATTCTCAGTTCCCTTCGACTAAAGCGGCCAAAAAGATTTCACTTTAAAAATAGTCACCCCAGACCCCTTTCCAAAACTCTCGCCGATATGGACATTCCTACAATAATATTATACATCCTGAAAAAACCACTCCTAGTAAATTTAAAGAAACCCGTCTCAGTTACCTTCGACTAAAGCAACTAAATAATTTAAATTAAGATAACAACCCGAAACCCCTTCCTAAGATTTTAATGGACATTTCTATACCTAAAATAACAGTATAAATGATATTTCAATATCACTATCTCAGCTGCCTTCGACTAAATTAGCAAAAAAAAGAAAATTAAAAATAGAAATCCTAGACTCTATTCCAAGGCTCTAGTAGATATCTTTATTCCTAAAATAATATTGCATAGCCCTAAAAGCCACCGCTAAAGCAATTAAAGCTACGAAAGAAATATGAAATTGAAAATAATTACGCAACGTACCTTACTAAGCCTATATCACATATCATTATTCTTACCATAATAATATTAAAAGGCCCCAAGAACCCACATCTAGTACAATTGACGAATTCCGTCTCAATGATTTGTGACCAAAGCAGCCAAGAAAATGTCAAATTAAAAATAATTACCTCTCGTACGTCCCTAAGACTCTAGTAGACATCCCAAAAAGTCACCCTTACTATATTAAACCATCCTCATCTTATCTTCCTTCGAATAATACACGCAAAAAACCACCCATAGGACACTTAATAAACAACGTCTCAGTTACCTTCGACTAAAGCAGTCAACAAAATCTGAGAATAGAAATAGTCACTCCAGACACCTTCCCAAAACTTCAGTACGTATCATTATGTCTACAATAATAGTAAAAGGCCCAAAAAAGAGCACCCTTGTACAGTCACAAACCCGGTCAAAGGTAGGTTCGACTAAAGCAGTCAAAAAATGTGAAATTATTAACAGTCACGTTAGAGCCCTTTCCAAAACTCTAGTAGATATCATTATCCCTACAATCATATTGGACAGCCCCAAAGAACCACCTCTAGTACATTTAAGGAACCCCTACTCAGTTGACTTTGACTAAACCAGTCAAACAAATTTTTAAATAAAAATAGTCAGCCATAAAATTAAAAATTTAAAATGACAACTCAAGACACCTTCCTAAGATTCTAGTGGACATCCCTATCGATAAAATAATATTAGATGATGATGATTAAATAAAGATAAAGATTAGATGATGATTAAATTAAGATTAAGACAACATGATGATTATATTAGGACGAAGACTAAATGAAATTATTTTTAGAGATAAAAAAAAGGAAAAATCATGGCTGCAGAGAAAAATAATCCCTTGGATCAATAAATTGATCGCACGAACAAAGAGTTAGAGGTCGGATCCGAAAAATTAAAGTTTAGAGATAAGACGACAAGATTATTATAAATTTATCATTTAAGGCCCGAAAGCGTTGCCGTGGTATTCAATTTGAGCGCTTTGTAAGGATAAGAAGGCTTTAAAATGGCAAATCAAACACATTCCACAATTGATGTGTTGGAAGAGAATGCGGAATTGGACTCAGGCTACACAAAGGTGTTTCATCATGAAAATTTCCATAATGGTTTTCTTTTGCTAATGATTGTTTATGCTTTACAGAAATTTCAAGTAGTTCACTAATAAATCGGCAAGTCGTCGATACTTTATAATGTTCAGACGATATTATTATAAATTATGGCCAATTAGGGCCAGTCATTTTCAGCTTTCGTTCTTCCTGTCATTTTCCTGTGTTCGCGAAAAAGCGACAGGTAAAAAATGACAGAAAAAAATGACAGGCCTGACATTTTTTTCCTGTCATATATTTTCATAAGGGTCTGCTTACATTACTCTGTTTAAGCTTTTTCGTGTAGTTCTAGGGTGTACAGTTAGACGTAATTTCAAGACTTTATTTTCTTTTGCGTTAGCTGCCTGATTGCAGCAATAAGATTGAACATTGTACGTTCAAAAATTTCGAATTTCTTTGATTTGAGTCGGAAAACTCACTAGATAGGACTACTGTCTAATATGGAACACTAGATTATGACTGATTTAAAGTCGGCTATGATAGAAGTCAAAGAGTTATATTCAGGGCCGCACTGAGGGGTATGGGGGCCCTAGGGCGGGCTAAACTGTAGGGGCCTTTTGTAATTCCTGTGTGGCTTCTAAAAAAAAAATTTAAAAAAAAGGTAATCGAAGTAGGAGCCTATGCAGAAGTGTGTGCATGTAGCAGCGATTTTGATTTACCGACTAGAATAGTTACATTTGTGGGGGCCCCTAATGTATGGGGGCCCTGGGGCAATGGCCCTGCTGGCCCCGTAGTAAATTCGGCCCTGGTTATATTAGTTCACAAGAACTGGAATAACTAAACTCAAGAGTATATAAAAGAACAACAATCAGTTTCTGTCAGGGAGATCCTGAATCTGACAAATAGCAGATCAATTATTATCATATTTCTTTTCTTTATCCCAAGTTACCTGCAATTCTCAGGTTTGTTTTTCAAAGCTTTATTTCATCTATTTTGTTTCGTTATTTCTTTATTGTTTTTTTTAGTATTATTATTCGAGTAACCTTATAATGACACTAAATCATAATCGGTTACAAGAACACTCAACACAATTATGCTCTTGAACTTAATGAACAATCTGGAGGTCGGATTGGTGACGCCTGCTGGTCTTGGGACCACACAGGTCAGTCTGGGAAGGGATTTTGTAACGCGGTGGCTAACCACCCGTTATGGATCCTTCCCCAGCTTTTCAGAAATAAACAAATAGATCGCGATTATTCCCATGGCCCGCACAAGCTCAAAATAGAAAATAAATTTAGAGGTAAGATCTTATTAAAACATCGGGTGTGAGGAGTAAGAGAGAACTTTATTTTTTTTAGAGAACATGTACAAAGCGAGCTATTTAGGTTAGAATTGTATAATAGAATTGTATGTAACTTGTCACTATTAATTAAGTTAAATTAGTTACCTGGAGGCATAAGGTAAGGAGGACCTGACGTCCTACATCGATCTCCGAAATCACAGAGTCCATTTTTTTGGGAAACTCTGGCAGGGAAAAACTCTGACATCAACTCAAACGACTCCCACGCACGCACTATCTCACTACAACCAGGTTAACGGCACTCTCACGCAACCACGGTCACTTCACTATTACAAGGCCCATTGGGATGTCGAGTAAACCAGTAAATATTAATCCAAGTTTCAAGGATTAGTAAAATAACTAGTAGCCATGCCAGGCTCGACACTTGTCAACACACGGAGGCAGCCACCTTCACCGGCCGGCGTTCCACGTACCGTAACGGCGGACCGAATTCCAAAGTGGAAGTAACTGGCGAGGCAGAGGACGCAGGAGAGATCAGTTTCGTGTCGGCCATCGGAAAATTTAGTGTTGAGGAGAGAAGTAGCATTGCTACCACATAATTTTGGACGAGTACATTTTTCTGCCGGACAGGCATTGAAGGAAAGTAAAAGGATTCCGGGATTGAGGTAGGCGTCACTATCTTACTTTTCTCCAGATTTTTGTTAGGGTTCATGAGATTATTTCTTTTTTTTGTGTTCTTGAGATGTGTGATTTGTGTGTAATATGTGTCCCGCATAACCATAGCTAAAATGGGTCTAAAATTTCAGATTGACGGCATATTGAATATAGTGGCCCCTTTTATGCTAAGATTTAATTTTCGTGTAGGTTAAGCCTTTTCTTGGTGCAATTTTTTTTCGTTTGTAATGAAACGTTAATACTATTTTTTCTTTGTTGATCAAATAGTTTTCTTGGAAACGTTAATCATGATTTAGATTTAAATCCCTTTATTCTAATTTCACATGTCAACATTGTTATTATTACTACTTGGAATTTAAACTTACATAGTCTTATTATATTTTTTACAAAAACTTAAATTTTGATTGCCTTTCCTCGCCCCCACGAAATCCCTCTTCCTGGGCTAGGGACTTATTATAAGAGATCATATTCATTTGCATTTTTTTTGTATGAACATTTTGAGTGACGCCGAAGAGGCGTCTGGCGCCTAACGGGTATTGAACACAATTTTCTGTTCCAACGTTGCCGCTGCCATTTTGTAGCGATGCTCCCAGCTTTTGTCCCATAAGACTGGGGAAGTTGTTATAAACCTTAAATTAAATGATCAATTTATGTTACTTACTTTTTAAAAAAAACTAAATTTTAATCTTTATTTCATTTAATATGGTGAAAAAAATTAATCAGCTAATAATTCATTAATCACATTACAAAATAAGAAGCATTAAGCAATTATTTTTATTAAAACATTGAAAAATAAAAACAATTGAAATTGAAAAAAAAACTCGCTCTAATTCATAGAGTATTAAAGATTTCTACTTCAAAATTGGACGAATTATATTTTAAAGTATACTTTTAACGGTAGAGTAGTTTAAATTTATTTGTTTTCTTATAAAAAATTGGTAATGATGTTTTTATATGTAAGTATACGAAAATGGTTTCAATATTTCCAATCGCAAAGTCTATCGAGGTAAATTTAAGTATTCTCTCGAGCAGCGCCGCGAGAACATAACTCAGAGACGGCTTTTAGCTGGGTAGGCACGGCCATCTAGGAAAGTTGGAAAAAGGTATATTTCAACATAAATTTGTTTGAATTGTGTGATTATTAGTTATTATTAATGATCATACAAATTTGTACAGAAGTTAGAATTAATTTTCGTCACCATTTTTTTTTAAATAGAGGGCTTGAGCTAAATTACACTGAATATTGCATTCTTATAATTCTTCACCTTAATCTAAAAAAATATATGCTTGAGATCATTAACATATTGCACCGTATAAAAGATTCTTAACAAAAACTTTATTCTAAAGAAACTAAACTTTATATGCTTTCTTTGTAGCATTTTTCTTATTTATTGACGAAAAATAATCATTAAAGAACTCTTGTCCTTCAGCACTGAGGTAAGGAAAAATTAATTTTAATTTATTATTAATTTCTTTCCTTCTTTCTCTTAATTTCTTTGATTTTAGCGGCAGTAATACCAACTCGAGGGCGATGTAATAATGAAAGATCAATCAGATTTTGTTCATTATAATTATTAAAATTGTCTACCTGTCCGGTAGAGTAATAAATCTGTTCTGAAAATTTATATGTGCAAATTTTTTTAAATTTTCTATTTCTCTGTTCATGGCAAGAGGCTTTGTGTATGTTTACAAAACATTCCAAGTAAAATATGTAGAAAAAAAGATATAGTGTACAAGAAAGAGAAAGAAAGAAGGAGAAAGAAATA
>CAKNWT010294521.1:12699-33201 GCA_932066315.1 Andricus coriarius | reverse complement strand
AAGATATAGATAGCGCTTGGACTATGTTACGGGATATCATTGTTAAAACTGCTACCGAAGTATGTGGTACGGCAGTTGTAGGAAGAAAGTCTGGTGATGCATGGTGTACTGACGAAATTGAGGCAGCCAGACAAGAAAAGAAAGAAGCGTACAAGAGAACGTTGAACATCACAGCTCTTAGCGATGAGGAGAGAAATAGACTTGAAAATGATTACAGACACAGAAAAAGGAAAGTTAAACGACTAGTCAAGGAAAGTGAATATAAAATCAGAACAGAAGAAGAGTAGAAAATACAAAACTGCAAAGGTGAAATGCTATATTATACAGACGGGGTAGTAGACTCTCTTAAAGAATTATTAGAAGGTGAAGATAAAGGGCAACAGAACTACGACATAGAATATAATACATTAGAAAACCCAATTGCAGAAGTCTATCTTACTGAGGTTAGAGATATAAATAAGAACTTAAAAAATGGTAAGGCTGCCGGTATAGACAGTATTAGCGCTGAAATGCTTAAATACGGTGGCGAGTACCTACCTCACAGGTTGTGCTAATTGATAAATTTATGTATCGAGATGAGAGAAATCCCAGACGATTGAACCAAAGGGATTATCGTACCAATATATAAAAGAAAAGGAGAAAAAGGCAACTGCAATAATTACAGAGGTATCAGCTTATTAAGTACTGTAAGTAAAATTTACTCAAAAATACTTATTCGTAAGGTAATGAAAATTACAGAAGAAAAAATATGGGAAGTCCAAAGTGGATTTATGCCAGGAAGATTAGGTACAAATCAAATATTTAGCTTAAGAAAGATCACAGAAAAAAGACTGAGAGTAGGAAAGAAAGTTTTCTGTGCATTTGTTGACCTAGAAAAAGCATTTGACAAGCTTAATAGAAGTAAACTTTGGGAAGCCGTTGAAGAGTATGGAGTCAATGGATAGATCCTACAAGCAATAAAAACAATATATACAGGTAGTAAAGCTAGTTTAAGGGTTAATGGGAAACTGAGTAACTGGTTCGATATTATGCAAGGCGTGAAACAAGGATGTGTTATGTCCTCATGGCTATTTATCATATATATGGATTAGTGTCTAAGAATGGCCCTCTTCGACGAAGAAGGTTTACATCTCGAAACAGTGAAGTTACGTGGGTTAGCTTTCGTAGATGCCAAGATTGTTGTGGCAGAATCAATCGAGAACTTGCAAAGAATATTGAATAAACTTAATACAAGCTTGAAGAACATGTGCCTCAAAATTACCATAAATAAAATAAAAATCATGGAGTTTGAAGGAAAAAATGAGAAAACAATGTGCAACATTGTCCTAAATGATGTGAGATTACAACAAGTTTACAAATAAGTATATTTGGGTAGCCCATTCACTAGCGATGGAAAAATAGAAGGGGGGTTAGATAGGCGCCTAAATGAGGGTAAGAAGGTTATCGGTAGAGCAGGGTCTATTCTCAGAAATAAAAACATATCAAAAAAAGCTAAAATGGCCATACATAATTCTGTATTTGTATCGACTGTACTATACGGTAGCTAGGCATGAAACCTGTGCGCACAATATGCGAGAAAACACTGATAAACAAAGTTCGAAACGAGATAATCCTCAAAGAATGTTTATAAACAGAGTGACAATAGCGTGCATGGAGCCTGAAACAAAGATCTTGGATAATAATGGGCCCAAGTGGGGTACCACACATAACAACTTGGTGAGGCTCTTTACTTGGGGTGATCGGTAGAGAGATTGATCAGCAACCTGGGTCGGAGCAGTGTTGCAGAACGAACGTGTCATTTAAATAAATAACACGAGAATTCTAGATCAGTCAAACAAATCTATACCCCCTACCTCATATTACCCCTTTCCACGCCGAGCAAGTCACGCCTATCCTGAAAGGAAAATGGCCTGATGGTATATATATATTTGACGAACGCGTCCTCTGATTGCGGATAGAGGGTCCATGTACCAAGGGTTTCTGCTGAATATGGTTTCAATAATTAATAAGCAGTCGCGTACAATTGTCCAGGGATGGTCCCGAAGGAATAACCCCTAAGCGGAGGCGTGACAACCGTGCCAAAAGCTGAATGGCACCTGGGTGAGGTGTCTCAAACGGTGACTCTAGGATACCGGGCGACCTCTCAGAGTATGCAGCCTTATCCTTGCATGCGGGGCTCTACAAGGACGGACGTAACCTTTTCCCTAGCTGATCGTGGGAACAACAATGACAACACCCAACATAGTTGTAGTAAGTGCGGTTCAAAACAATCGAACGCGCAGGGCTCCCGACAGTGGGTCGGACAACAATGCCGACTATCCTAGAGTTGGGGGAGCCAATCAAGACGAGGTCAATGCGATTGACCGACAGAATCTCGATACTTTTAAGTGGACGCATCGACTCAGGGACGACCTGCTGGAGTAATATGATACAATTATGACCCCTGAACGAAAAGGTTACATGGCCCGACTGCATACTCTGTGGTGCGAGGAAAACCCAGAGCTCTCACATTTTTCGCATCAACGTCTGCGAAACCGTGCCGAGGAACTCCGAAAAAGGGGTTATATAAGCGGAGCGCCTACTCAACCGCAGCCAGAGGAAGCCGGCAACAGAGAAAGAAAGCGAGACTCAGACCAACCGCGATCAGACATCCAATAGAGGAAGAGCGACGCTTCAGGACCCGGAGAAACATCAACATTCAGGTTTCTCTTAAGCCCAAAGATCTGGCTGAACTGGATGACGAGCTTCGTGGAGATTTTTCCGAAGGATCCGACCTCTGGACTATCAATTGCAGTGTATATAATGCAGCGAGGGCTATGGCAGATGCATGCCGTAAAATAAAACCAACAGTTGATCATAATACCAAAAGACGAATGCTTTAACTCAGCACAAATATAGGCTGGGCAAGGATGTACGTGTCGCGCATTCAGTTGTGTGATTGACTACATAACATCTGACAGGTCTTTCACCGCCAAGGTTCGACAGTTCGCGCGCGAACTGCGGATCCGTCATAACCCCCTCAATAAGTCAAAGCTACTGAGCATCAGGCAGCATATTGTTGACAGAATACGAGTACTATCTAACGCTAGGAGAAGTCTAGAGCGGAGAGAGGTGAGTCAGAGAAAATCAACAGTTTTTGTCTGATCCATCTCGACTCTTCCGAGACCCTCCCGTTACTGTCGTCCAACCGCCCAAACCAGAGGAGGTCGAGGTATTTCGGAGAGAAGTCTACGAAGTCCAGCATCTACAGAATGAAGGCACAAAAAACATCAATAGCTTCAACGGGCTGTACAGTGCCCTCATAACGTCCGAGGAGGAATGCCCACCTATCACTATCAAGGAGGTGAAAAAAGTATTAAGAGGCATGAAGAACTTTTCGGCTCCAGGACCAGATGATGGTAACTAAGTTATTGAAAATTTATTTATTTGAGTAACGATTCGCCTTCTTTTGAAGACAAAAATTAATCAATTTGTATTAAAAATGAACTTTTTTATTAAAAATTCAACTGTCTTACAGAAAATTGGTATTTCTTTATCTAAAATTTGACTATCTCATACAAAATGCAAGTACTTGGTCGAAAGTTGAAGTACTTTGTTGAAAATTACTTTATTTTGTATAAAATTCAACTACTTCTTTGAAAATTCCTTTTCTTTTTACTTCAGAATTAATTTATTTAAAGGAAAATTTAATAATTTCATTTGTGATTTACAAACTCATCATCATTTTTATTACAAAATTCATGTACTTTGTTGTATTTTTGTGTGTAAATTTGAATTTAATCATTAACATTGTATAGTATTATAGAATGAAAATTGAAATTACACATTTTAACTCTGTTATCAATTAAAACTAATCATTATCCAATGTAGGTTATATTTCAATTAAAATGGGTTGAATTTTTCTGTCAACTAAAAATTATACGTTCAACAGTAATTTAAACAGGTTGTTTGTAATTATTTTTTATTATTGTTTCACGTTCCGAATAAAAATGACCTATTATATCATATTCCTAGTAGCGGAGACCTTCAAAGTGGGGTCTAGGCAGACCCCAGATGCACTAATTTCCTTATGACATTCGCAATTTTGCATCCCGTTACCTGTCGCGTTGAGTATCTTTCCTCTCAATAGTTCTCAAGACGCCAGTAAGAGCGCTTTAATCTCTGAGGTATGTAATCCCTTTTTTCTTAATGTTTTTGTTGAAAAACGTGATTAGAGTCCGCTCAGACCCCACGTTGCTATTATTAGTTTTATATAGTCCTGTCAAGTTGATGCCTCAAGACTGAATTTGCAATAAAAATTTGCGAAGTTTTCTCATATTCAAAGTGTAGTGTTTGTTTGTTACAGTTTATATTTTTGAAGTGTGATTTCGTTAGTCAGTAGTATAAGGAGGTTGTCTTTTATATCTGATAAAGTTTAAACTTTATTTTAAACTCTCTACTTGAATCCTGTTTGCTTTGATTACCTACCGTATTTTTGTTCGTGTTATTAAAAAGCAAAAATAATTTTTTGACGCCGGGCCAATGCGATTCCACACCGCTTGCGTCGTGAAAGTGAGTGGGGTCCATGTAGACCCCACGTGGGGGACGGTGTCTCACACTTGAACGTGGGGGACGCAGGGTTAAAATAAGAAAAAATTAATTTTAATTGAGTATGAGTTCATTTATAGTTGCCATTGATTGAAATTGAATGTAAATTAATATACGTTTAATTTTAATCAATAATCAATTAATAATTTAAAATAAAATTATACTATGAATGCGGTAACCCCATCTTGAAGCAAACGAATAGAAGGGAAAGAAAAGACTACGGTTAATTTATTGAAGGCTTCACGTAAAGCGTAACATGCCGTATCCCCCCCCCCCAGACAATGGTCTAGGAGGAAGGCAGAGAAGTCACCACAGCTCTTTCTAAACCTTCGGTTGGAGAAAAACCTAAATGTTCAACTGGAGAAGTTTTTTCGGTAACTCGCACGAAACACGAACTTTCACAACAAGAGTAGAACCATTTAACCTACATAAGTCGTTATTATATTTATATCAACGGAAACATTAATTATTGATCTTTCATTACCCGTTTGCAAAAAATTATTATGTTCACTACACTATTAGAAATTATGGTGTAGATATGAAGAGGTAAAAACACTATTAAAAAAATCAGTTTGTTGGTTAATAAGATTCTCGAATGAGCCTATTAAGTGATTAATTGGATGTTTTGTATTGTAAGTGAGGTTTTATGTCTGGGGTAATGTTTGGCGCCAATCGTTCATTTTAGTTTGGTATTAAGATAAGTGCTATTTTTGTAAATAAACTGTAACCTATTTGTGTGAGTCAGTTGATTGTCAAACCAATAAAACAATACTATAGAAAAGTATTACAGATGGGGGGAGGGGAGGGTAAAATATTTTAGAAAAATGCATAACGTACGAAGTATTAGTATTATTATTGGGAAAATTATTGAAAATTATCAATTATACTTTTACGACGGTTCCAAAAAATATTGGCAAAATAAATGGGGCTATTAGGAATTCAATGATTTCAGTACGCAATTTCACAGTAAGAATGCTAATACTTGATTTCTTATCATACAGTTTTTTGAGAGCTAGAAATTAAAAACTTCTTTTCATCAAAATTACTGAATTATAAAAGGCAAAAATTGCAACATTAATACTCGCACTTCCAGAGAATATTTCTTGCTTTTCAAAAACAGTTCCCTATTCTGATTAGTACAGATCCACTGAACTGTACGAACCGAGACTAGTGCCCTTTGCATAGGAAATAACTAACGAGCAATAGTTAGAATATTGTACTCCTAATAACACACAATTTTAAAAAGTATTGTTATTGCAGTTGTAAAGATTTTAGGAAGTAAAGAAGTTAATAAACGGTCAGTAAAACAATTGCGAATATTTTAATCATCATACGTGATCGGTGACTAGAAAAAAGGTATAATTTATCGGCTTTCTTTGAAAACTGGACTATTTTACACAAAATGTATGAATAGATGCTTTTAAGCTTGAAAAATAAATTCATATACCTGAAAAATAATTCCAGTTATAACGACACGAAATTGCAGCAGAAGGAAGTATGTGGTGGGATCAAACGTCGCTAAATTCAAGAAAGCTAGATTGTTGTACAAACAGTACAATGATGAAGGTACCATATACAGAATTAATACTGAAAAAATACAAATAAATATTATTTATTGGGAATATATTGTAGTTATGTGTAAATGGTGAATTAGACATAGAAAATTTTTTGGGAAAATTAAAAAAATGAAATGAGCATATTGGAAAAATATTAGAAAATCTAATATTTCATACTTCGTAATATAAGGTCTCCGGGTACGCTTCTTTACTTGTATCATGAAAGGAAAAAAAAGTGAACGACTTCTAATTTCACTGTATTGAAAATTTGTTAAAAGCCAGTTACGGTTTACCATCACATTGTGATTTTGCGCTATTTTGTGTCAGAAAACATATTCTTGCATTGAAGATATTACAATTTTCGAAATTCTTCACAATTCCAATTCATATGCCTTGTATGTGCAATACACTCCCTGCCGATTTAACATTCCCCTACATTGTACTTTCTATCGAAATGGCTATGGTGACATTTTGTAGTGTAAGGCTGATGGAGCGATGCACCAAAAAGTGTCCAAATATGCGGAAACACTCGAATGTTTAATTAATTTCCGAATCCAAAGATAAAAATTTTATAAGATCACTTTGCAAAGTTTCCTGTATCACGGAAGGATCCTGCTGTGGCAGAAGTAGTCGCTAGTGTACAGTTAGTGGCACAATAGGCTTTGTAGCTTGAGCGCCAGAGGAGCTCTCCATGGGCTCCTCGCCCATCCTAAAACTAGTGTACAGTTATATCGGAAACGGTAGAGATCTGTAATAAAATGCGAGAATGAAAAAATAATAAAATTAGGGTAGTAAAGGCGTAGGAGGCCACCTGCGTAGGACGGCACCTTAACTGTTGGCAATGAATACCTACTATTTTCTTTTCATCGCATTTCCAATTTTGTACATAAAAACCGGACTCAATGGGAAAAACACGAAACAAACTATTAATTTGATCAAGCTTGTGAACCGCATGGCATTTATCATTTTGTACGTGATTGTAGAATAAAATCCGTTTTATATGTGCAAAATGAGAAATGCGGTGAACAGAACATAATAGGTACTCATTGCCGCCAATGCAGGTGCAGTACCACTCCTGTCCCAAAAAAATATTAATAGAAGTGTTGCTTTTTTTTCTCCATGTGACAACATTATAGGCCTCTTACGCTTCCACTTCACCTCATTTTCACACTTTTAATCTCTCGCATTTACCACCAATATCTTCTTTTTCCGAAAAAAAACTATAATATACTTAAAACTACTCCTGATACAGAGATACTCCTCCTGGACCACAGAAAACTTTTTAAAGTCTTTTAAAGTCTTTACCTTATAAATTTGAAGCGTTGTGGACATTTAAGTATATCTGTAGATTTTTAAGCTTTTTGGTAAACCACTCTTTAACACTAGAACGACCAAATGGGTCATTTTGACCCACTTGATTTTTCTCCTAGTTGATATTCCTGAACTCTTGGACACAGACAAAATCGTTTTCGTGAATTTTAGTCATTTCATGAGAGAAATGTACCGCTGTTGTTTTGTCTAATAATGGCTAATATTATTTCCAAAATATATCATGAGTACCTTAAACGACTATATGATTTATTTTAACCCATACATGTTTTTTCACCTTGAAGAAAAAAAAACACATATACACTCCAAAAGTCGCCAGATTACACGTGCTGCAATCTTTATACAGCTTTAGGAGGTGGTCTACACTGTAAAAAAAGCTTTTGCGATATTTACAATCAGCTACGTGCAGTGTATTTGCAAACTACAATGTCTTACCTGATTAATTTACGATACTACAGTACTTATTTGCTATCTAGTGTGATTTCACTTCAGGTAATAATGTGAGAATAGAACGAAGGTTGTTCTATTTGCAGTCGGCTGTAAAATGACAACGTCTGACGATGGAAATTATTCGATCGGCGTAGAACATAGTGCGTTTACGTAAGATGATAAATTTACTTGGGACTTTAAGTCTACGAAAGTATATGTAAATTTTGACGAAGTGTGCTTTTCTATCGCGTGGGAGTAAGTCCGCACGGACGAACGCCCCAGAATTATGTGCAGGACGTAAATTTGGACCATTCGGGACTCTCAAGTATAAGTCGTGCCACACGATGAGTTCCGGAGTGGCGCGAACGGCCTCTTACCAATGGGTGCTCATTTCATTCGTTTGCATTCTTGTTTACGTTGTTTTGCACATCATTTCGCGTTGATATGTAAAAATAATTTGTTCTTTCACTCGAAAGAAATGAATTTTTAAATTTTGATACTGTCAAGTGGTTACATTCCGTTTTCTCCGAGGGGCTCACAACTCGACCGATGGAGTGTACACTGACTTCAAGTGATTTCAGTGACTTCATGTGAATTCAAGTGAATGTTTCCACCTCTGATAAAAGTTGTGAATAGTAGCAACGTGGCTGCAGGTTACAGAAAAACTGCAAATTAGAGAAAAGTCAGGAAAATTTGATAACCAGGGAACGTTAGGAATATGTCTGAGATGAAAAAAATAATGAAATTTGAATAACCTAAAAGTTTTTGGGGAACCAAAACTCGAAATATTTTTTCGATTATAAAAACTGAAGACAAAATTCAACGAGATTCCGGAGATTTCCGACCCGTTGATTTAAGACCCGTACGTAATTTCACGGTCGACAACGGTACATTTACGTCCTGCATGTATTTCTTTACGGCAGACGCAGGTTGAGAAGAAAAATATGTATTTTTACAGAATTCTGGTTATTTACTATGTGCCACACCGATCGAATTATTCCATCGTCGCAGGATGTAAATTTACACCAATTTTTTTCACAGTGTATGACTCTCCTGCCCTTATTTTGTCTGAGAATACTTTAATAAGTAATAAGTTTGAATTTGGGCAACACAAGTACCTCTCTACTTTCTTCCTGTTCCGTTTAATCAGAGTTGCGAATAAAACAGTTTATAGTGAATGAATTAGGCACACCCTGGGAATATTAAGCTCAATCGTGTCAATTGGTTGCGGAATTCCAAGTTGCAGGAAATAGCCGTGCACCAATCATTCCACAAGAGCTAAAAAAAAAATACTGACAAATTTTGTTTGGCTTCGGGGATTTGAAATAAATTTATCTAGAACTCTGGTGCATGCTTTAAGCCTTCTCAGTATATGATCGTAGATGAACAACTGTATCTCTGAAAATTTCGTCGCTTATTTCTTCAGATTATGCCTAGTAAGCCAGACAAAAATGGCATCAAATACTGGCTGATCCATGTACCGCCACACCTTAAACGGGTTTCCTTACACTTGAAAAAATGAAAATCGCTTTTTTTAGAAAATATGACATCACTTTTTACATAATAAAAACACGAATCCACATCAGTAAGAATCAATGGCACATCGTTAAAACCATGACAATAACGACGATCCCATCTGGGTCATTTTGATCCATATGGTCGTTCTAGTTATAAGTCGAAAAACCTTTCTTTTCTTTCAAAATGGACTTCAATTAAAAATAAACGGCAAAAAAACTTTATGGTCCAAGTGGGACGCATTTTTAGGTCTTAATAAAACCGAAAAAAGGAATCATTGTTTTTAAATGTTCTTTAGGTAAATATAAGGACCACTTTTCCGTTTCCACTCTCCCGTCCTGTGAAAAACTCAAGTCAGTGGCGTAAGCTTTCGAAAAACGGGTTTGTTTAAAAGGGGCATCAATCTCTCTATGCATATCACTATGTGTGGATGCACCTTCAAGCTTTTCAACAGAAAGATGATAAATCTATGAGAGGTTGAATCGAAAGCTTTCCGTGAGCGAGAAACGGTTTATTCTCCCTTATCCATCTCTCCCTCTTCTATATTCTCTTCCTTGCGTCAGATAACACTCGCAATTTGTCAACAATATGCTGCCTTATTGTCAGCAGCTTTGACTTTTTCCGTGTATGATTAAAGATCCTTAGTTCTGAGGGAACTTTCGAACCCTTTCCGTGAACGGCCTACCAAATTTTATGTAGTCAATCACACACTGAATATGGAAACCATTCTGTCTTGCCCATCAAATCTTCTTGTTCAGTTGGTACGAGCGTCTTTTGGTATTTTGATCCATCGTCGGTTTTAGCCTGCGATTTGAATCAGCCAATGCTCTCAAAGCACCATCAATTGAACAATTGATGGTCCCGAGGTCGGACTCCTCCGAGATATCCTCACGAAGGGAGGCATCCATTTCAGCCAGATATTGGGGCTTAGGAAGAACCTGTATGTCAATGTTCCTCCATGTCCTGCAATCGCTATCATCTCTTAGAAAGTGTCTGCTCTGGTTGTTTCTGGTACCACAGACATACGGTGGCGCATACGCGCCATGAAGTCTCTGCCAACAGGGATAATTCTGGCATCGTAGCAGTCTAGCACGTTATCCTTGATTTGATTCGTCCACTCAATATGGAGGTTTCGCCGGTTCGTCGTCATGTTTCTATTTAAATTATTATTTGCAGCACCCCGAACAAAAAAAAATTAGGTGATCGGCACTGTTTGCCGACAGATTGTCAGATGCTCTGCGCGTTCGATCGTTTTGAACCGCATCTACAACTTTTTGGTGGTTTGATGATGTCATTGTTGTTCCCACGAGCAGTTAAGGAAAGGGTTTGTCCGCCCTTGTAGAGCCCCGCATGCATGCCATTCAGCTTTCGGCACGGTTGTTACGCCTTCGCTCAGGGGTTATTCCTTCGGGACCATTCCTGGGCAATTGCCCGCGACTGCTTATTAATAATTGTAACCATATTCAGCAGAAACCCTTGATACAGGGATCCTTTATCCGCAACCGGAGGTCGCGTTCGGAGGATTTATCATAGGCCCTTCGGTTCGATACTAAAGGAATCGAAACATTATATATATATATATATGCTTTCCTCCGATCATCAGGTCTCTACTCGTTTGAGGTGGTTCAATGGACGAAGAAAGAACTTTAAGCCCTTGATGTCACCACACGTAAGATCATGCATATGCATGAAAGCTTGCATATCAATTCGTGAGTTCCGCGATTATACATATCACGCCGTGAAGGCGGACGCGGACTTCTGAATCTCCAGTGTCTTCATAACCGAATTGTTATAAGTGAAGCTTATATCGTAGCCAATGGCAGAGATCCTCTTCTAAAAATGGTGAGGAACCACGAGATGATTGATGCATTACTCCATCTAGATGCTTCACTACTGAAAGCCGAAGTGAAGAAAGAAGAAGTTCAAAAATTCCATCAAGAGCTGCTCGACAAGAAAGTGCACGGAAATTTTCACAGAAATGTAGAAAAACAGTTCTTGTCGAAGGAGCAAACTTTTGCTTTCCTCAGATCATCATGGCTTAATTCAGGTACAGACGGTTTCATTTTCGCATGACAGGACGGTGTCATTTCCACCTTAGCATACCGTGATCGCATTTTATGTCAAGAAGTTCCCAGCGATAGGTGCAGAGCGTGTCATGCACACGCTGAGTACCTGGAACACATACTAGCGGGGTGTCCCACCCACGCAGGAACGACGTACATCTACAGACATAATGCGGCCCTAAGAGTCCTTTATTACCATCTTTGTCGCTCTTACGGTGTTGGCCGCGACCCTGCCCTGCCGAACGCTCCGAGGGAGATAGAGTCAATTGTCCAAAACGAGAAGTGCCAAATTTTCTGGAAGAACGATTTTCGGACAGCAGTCTCCGTTGCACACTCGAGGCCTGACATTGTTCTCCAAGACTTCGCGAAACAAACCATATTCGTGATCGAATTCTCGGCACCGTCCGAATATAACATCACTGCCAAAGAGGCAGGAAAGGAGGGCAGGTATCAAGACCTTAAAAGGGAGCTGCGAAAGCTGTACCCAAAATATTCGGTTCAAGAAATTGTCCTTGTGATATGTGTTCTCGGAGGTGCGAAACTATCACTGGTTCGTAACCTTAAAGCCATACCGGCATGCCAAAAATATGCCAAGGCACTTGCGAAATGGCTGCAGAAAGCGGTCATCCTTGGGTCGCTTCGTGTGCTCAAAACACACGAGGGTTTCGCTGGTCTGTCGTTGTGATTTCATCGTGTCCTGTGACCACCCATCTCACAGTTGTGAGACGAATCCATGAGTGTGATTTACCGCGGTCCTACTGGGAGCCGGTGTGATTTTTTTTAGATGGCAGTTGCTCCCAGTGAGACCCTGCGGTGGTTGTTAAACCTTATTTTATATATATATATATATACACATACATACATATATGAATATATATGAAATCAGCCACCCCCCCTGCCCACTTTTCTTTTGAGAGAAGAAACTTTCGTAGCACACCAAAATCTTCGTTATGAAGTGTAGTTTTCGATGACTATTTTGCTATTCTAGGGGTTTTCGGGGTCGCTGATTACGAATATGAGGTCATAACTATTAAATTTTCATTTCGAAGATGGCGGAACCAATATGGCGGATCTACTTTCTAGCTTGAATACCTTTTACCATACAATTCATGTCAAACTTGTTACTCTGGGGTTTTTGGGGTCCCTGATTATGAATCTGAAGTCTAATGTATTAAATTTTCATTTCCAAGATAGCGGAACCAATATGGCGGATCTCCTTTCTAGCTTAAATACCTTTTACCATACAATTCATGTCAAACTTGTTACTCGGGTGTTTTTGGGGTCCCTGATTACGAATCTGAAGTCTAAACTATTAAATTTTTATTTCCAAGATGGCGGAACCAACATGGCGGATCTCCTTTCTAGCTTAAATACCTTTTACCATACTATTCATGTCAAACTTGTTACTCGGGGGTTTTTGGGGTCGCTGATTACGAATCTGAAGTCTAAACTATTAAATTTTCATTTCCAAGATGGCAGAACCAATATGGCGGATCTCCTTTCTAGCTTAAATACCTTTTACCATAAAATTCATTTCAAACTTGTTACTCGGGGGTTTCGGGGTCGCTGACTACGAATCTGAAGTCTAAAGTATTAAATTTTACTTTCCAAGATGGCGGAACCAATATGGCGGATCTCCTTTCTAGCTTAAATACCTTTTACCATACAATTCATGTCAAACTTGTTACTCGGGAGTTTTTGGGGTCGCTGATTACGAATCTGAAGTCTAAACTATTAAATTTTTATTTCCAAGATGGCGGAACCAATATGGCGGATCTCCTTTCTAGCTTTAATACCTTTTACCATACAATTCATGTCAAACTTGTTACTCGGGGTTTTTCGTGGTCGCTTATTACGAATCTGCAGTAAATAACCACCACCCAATTTCTAGTTGCGAAGGAAAGAATTTATTCTATGCCATAAAAAACCTCCACTCCATGAGTGGAGGAAAAAGCCGAAAATCAAATATTGATCACAAAAGTAAGTCAGAAATTACCTTATCCATACAGTGGTAAACACTCAAATGGCAGATGCACACAATCCAACATGAGACTCGATCTTATCATATATTAATCCACACAATGGCAGATGCACATAATCCAACATGAGACTCGTTCTTATCATATATTAATCCACACAATGACAAACACACATAAACCAACATGAGACTCGTTCACATTCGCAAAATGGAACCTCTCACCACAAAGGGTCAACTTGAACTGAACTTTGAAGAAAATTAATAACTATAAAGTGAAAACAAATTCCTGATCCAATTACATATAAAGTCGTGGGAAAAGTTTCCATTCTACCTGCTCGGCGCTGACCTTCGAGCTACACGCAGAGCTTACAGTTTTATTTCAGGTGCAGCCCCTTTTCCGAGAATGAATAAACTAAAGAGACAATAACTAAGTCAAACTCCCCACAATTTCAGATGACGTTAAAAAGCAGCCAAACATCCAGCCCGCCTTCGTCCGCAGGACGAAAATATAACCTACAGATTGAATGTTAGATATACGCTATAACAATGAGTAGTACACCAGGATACAGCCTGGCTATGAAGTCGCAGCACTTGTTGATGGTAGAGAAAGAGGACAGAGATTCGCGATGTGACGACGTAGCGTATTAGTGGCCGTTTTTACTGTAGCCACCCTTACAATATTGTCAGGGCCAGGATCGACCTCAATAACGCGTCCCAAAGGCCATCTCGAGTGTGGATAGCGTTCGTCCTTAAAAATGACCAACTGGCCCACAGCGAAGTTGTCGGATGGACTGTGCCATTTGTTCCGCTCCTGAAGATATTGTAGGTATTCCAGTGACCAGCGTTTCCAAAAGTTGTCACGGACACGTTGGGGTTAACACCGTAAGGTCATAGAGATCGTTGGCCAAAAGCACGAGCTCCGCGTGAAAGGCTTCCGCCTGAGACAATCGAATGATTGCCGCGCGAGCTTCAGAGATCTCTAAAGAAGTCAGAAATAACAAATTATGCATTTCACCCCCTCTTCATCTGCGAAAATAAACCAGGGGGCGGCGACACCATACCACTATGCGGATCAGCCGCGTTAGTGTCAAGAACCGAGTCAGTAATTCCGGTTCAAGGATGTGCTCTCGCACGTGCATTATGCGCAAGGCATCCGGCCGATCTGGCTAATCCGCAGCGGGCAATGAGAGCCATTGTGGTCCGTGCACCATTTTTTAATACCTTTAAATTCTTCAGGCCTCACCCCACGAGTGGCGAGATCAGCCGGATTTTCCTTGGAAGAAACATGCCTCCACTCAGCCGAGGGTAGCTCGGTTTGAATGAAGGATACGCGGTTAGCAACAAAGGTTTTCCAATAGCATGGGTGTTTGCGTTACCACGCGAGTACTACTTGGCTGTCAGACCAAGCAAAGACAGGTGGATCGTTAAAGAAGGGCAGCTTCTGTGACAGATAAGCCTCACAAGCAGAGCAGCTGCGCTCAGTTCGAGTACTACTTGGCTGTCAGACCAAGCAATGATAGGTAGATCTTTAAAGAAGGGCAGCTTCTGAATGTGACAGATAAGTCTCACAAGCAGAGCAGCTGCGCTCAGTTCGAGTACTACTTGGCTGTCAGACCAAGCAAAGATAGGTAGATCTTTAAAGAAGGGCAGCTTCTGAATGTGGCAGACAAGTCTCACAAGCAGAGCAGCTGCGCTCAGTTCGAGACTCAGGATGCTTATTGTCTTGTTCGGGCTCACCTTAGTTTTAGCCATAAGAAGCGACACCCGGTGACGGCCGTCATCAAGCTGGATTCTCAGACAAACCACTGCGGCATATGCGCGAGAAGATGCATCCGAGAAGCCATGGAGTTAACAATATAATCAGTCCATCGCTCAAGGATCTCCGACCGCAAAGGGGAGTCCCAGTCGTATTTCAGAATCCAGATACCTTGCATCAAAATCCTTGCAGTAACAGTAACTGGAGCGAGCCAACCCAGTGGATCAAACACTCGAGCGATGTCCGACAAAATAGTACGCTTTGTCTGCGTGGAGGCCTCCGGGCTCAGGTCGGCAACACTGAACCCAAATACATTCATCGTTGGAATCCAAAGCAAGCCTAACGTCTTAACAGGCTCATTGAGAGCAATTTTCTTGGTTGTTTCCGGCTCCCTCTGTCTGCAGCGTCCAGAAAGCAGATAAGAATGATTTGCTGCCCATTTATCAAACTCAAAACCAGCACAGTGCAAAATCGCAGCCAATTCATCTCGCTTTAGAATCGCGATATCCAACCTGTGAGCCCCGAAATATCATCGACATAGGTATTGAGCTGAAGGCAAGAAGCCCCAAGGGGAAAACGCTGCTGCTCATCCTTTGCCAGCTGGCCTAGTGTGCGAATTGCCAAGTATGGGGCACGCGCGGTTCCATAAGTGACCGTAGTCAAACAAGAATCTACGGGCGGATCCGCAGGATCAGGAGCCCAAAGAATTCTCTGCAGATCCTGATCCTCAGTTCGAACGCGGATTTGGCGAAACATCTTTATTATGTCCGCTGTAAAAACAAAGCGATATCTGCACCAATTCAAAAGTATCAGAGATATATCGCCCTGAAGAGCAGGCCCCGGCATTAAGAATTTATTTAAACATTACTGTTCGGCAGTGCGTCGTGAGGCGTCGAAGACAACACGAAGCTTTAGCTGATGCGGGCTGGACTGGATAACAGCATGATGCGGTATATACCACGCTCGAGGATTGCTTATTTGTGAAACAGGAACTCTTTCCATATGCCCCAACTCCTCATAGACTTTCATAAAGCGACGCATAAAGCATAAAGCAAAGCGGCGGTGTGTCGTGGACAGCGAACTCAAGGCCATTCGTCGGGTCACAGCAGAGGCCATCGGCGGATCCGATCGCAGCGGAAGCTGAATGGTATAACGGCCATCGGGAGCGCGGACATGAGTATCATAAACAGCCGCTCGCAGGTCTCATCCTCATGTTTCATTTTGGGACTATTATTAGAAAATTCTTCCATATTCCAAAAACGCTGCAAAGCCTTCTGCAAGTAATTATCATGGACAAAATGCCCAGCCGTGAGAGATGCTCGTGATGGGGGGTCCGCCCGCCGTGGCAGGACGGAGTGATTCGATCCAGAAACAATCCACCCCAAAGCAGTATCCTGGGCAATCATCGGTGAAGGTGGGAAATTGCGCAAGCCAGGTCGCAGAATCCGATAATACACATCTGACCCCAAGACGACATCGACTGACTTGGGTTTGGAGAAGTGAGGATCCGATAAGCAAATATCATCAAACTGGCTTAAGTCGAGGTCAGTGCTCAGCTGTGAGGGGAGGTTCAATGTAAGGCGAGCAAGGACCAAGGCCTTAGTCTCAAGATTGAATGAGGGATTATTAATTAAGCGCAGAGACAGATTTACAATAGCACGGGCTGTACCGGCGAGTGACGCACCCATTCGCGTTAATGGAATATTTACGCGGTGTTTGCGTAATCCACCGTACAATTGTACGGTGGATTCCTTAACAAAGGAGGCCTCAGAGCCTTGATCGACCAGGGCGCGAAAACGGACCTGGGTACCCGTAGAACCTATCAGGATAATCTGGGCTGTCGCGAGAAATACCAGCTGTCATGCATCAGAAAAACCTGCAGTCAACGCAGATACATTATTTGAGGGTGCAGGTTGTTTCTTTCCACTTACGTGGCCAGACACCTCTTCTTTTTTTTTGTAGTTCGTTGTCTGCCCAGTGCGAGCGGGGTGTAATGACGAGTGTTGCTCGTCTCGGCATGTTCTACACCTATACTATACTTCTATACTTACTATACTCTATACTTCGATTTGCATTTTTGAAATTTATGAGACCCCAAGCAATTAAAACACAGGCATAGGCGACGCGCCTCATTGCGACGTTAAATAGGGGATTTGGATTAAAAGGCTGAGCAATTTCCGATGTAATGCTCCTCGGAACAGAGTGAACACTTCTGAGCAGATGCGCGGGCATTTCTCACACCTGAACCAGTGGTCGCATGAAATGTCCGTTTCGAAGCTCTATTTGATTTGACATAAGATTCTGAACTGTATGCTGGACCTTTATTAGCTTTTGTCTCGGCAGCAATCATACCAAGTGCTTGAGACCGCTGCTCAAGAAGCTCCACGAGATCACTGAATTTTGGGAAATGTTGTATCGGAGAGGGCTCCACTGCAGGTGCCGCCGCCGTTGCAAGGATTTGGCGATACTTTATGCTAAGATCTGTTTCCCAGAGCCTTCTAGATTCGGGATCTAAACGACTCGCTAAAATGTGCACAAGCCAAACGTCCCAATGTTGCACCGGCATACCGAGGTTAGCCAATGCGCGCACAATGCGCTGTGCTTCATCACTAAAGGTACGCAATTCGACCGCGGATTCGCGTTTAATGTGGGGGAGATCCATCAAGGCAGTAAGATGCATACTAGCGATTAATCGAATGTTAGAGAATCGAGTCTTCAAAGCCTACCAAGTGGTTAAGTAATTCGGGTTTGTTGTTGTCACGTCTTTCACTAGATCAGCCGCGGTACCAGTGAGACAAGAGTTTAAATATTGTAGTTTTTTGACGTTTTCTAATCGCGGGGCATCATGGACAAGGGACGCGAAGAGGTCACAGAAATCCTCCTAGTCTTCGTATCGGCCTGAAAAGGTAGGTAAGTCTAATTTTGGAAGCTTGGCAGGTCTGAGGTCTGAGTCCGACACGTCCTCATCTGCATGTATAATTAAACGACCACCAGCGCGCGATGAGGACGCGCCGATAAGATTTGACACCCGTAACAGGTCACTCTGCGCGATTTCATAACGCGTTTCCATCTGAGCGAAAACATCATCGGTCATATACGTATATGCAGCTGCTTGTTAATGAACAACAATTTCGGCATGGGTCGCGCGAGCCTAGTCCCAAATTTTATCATGCATACTGAGTCGCTTTTCGATAATATTAAGAGTGAGAGTTTCCCCAAAACGCGTGTGCATCCGATTGATCTCCGTTGATCACGAACCCTGCAGAGCCGTTAGTTTTTTCAGAGAGACAGGTGCCATTGTTCCACCTTTATTATCGTTACCCACAAAACTAGCTAAAGGTAAGAAAAGGATAGAGGCACCAGACTATTCGCTGAGGGAAGTAGCAAGAATTTGTACAATACGCTAAACAAGGGGTGTTCCACACTTAATCCATTTGACCTCACTTCATTTCTGTCAAATGACTACTAAATGACTACTGATGGCTACACCAAACGCAAACTGACAATTAGCCACCAAAGCCCAACACACTCCACTCCTCAACCGGGGCAAAAATGTTTGAGTAATGATCAGCCACTCAATTGCTAGTGGAGCGCATTGGGGTTCAAATAACCACAACCCAATTTCTAGTTGCAAAGGAAAGAGTTTATTCTATGGCATAAAAAACCTCCACTCCATGAGTGGAGGAAAAAGCCGCAAATCAAATAGTGATCACAAAAGTAAGTCAGAAATTACCTTATCCTTACAGTGGTAAACACAAATAATCCAACATGAGATTCGTTCAAAACATTGGGATGACAACCAGTCCGCCATACATTAATCCACTCAAATGGCAGATGCACATAATCCAACATGAGACTTATCATATATGAATCCACACAATGGCAGATGCACATAATCCAACATGAGACTCGTTCTTATCATATATTAATCCACACAATGACAAACACACATAATCCAACATGAGACTCGTTCACACTTGCAAAATGGAACCTCTCACCACAAAGGGTCAACTTGAACTGAACTTTGAAGAAAATTAATAATTATAAAGTGAAAACAAATTCCTGATCCAATTACATATAAAGTCGTGGGAAAAGGTTCCATTCTACCTGCTCGGCGCTGACCTTCGAGCTACACGCAGAGCTTACAGTGTTATTTCAGGCGCAGCCCCTTTTCCAAGAATGAATAAACTAAAGAGACAATAACTAAGTCAAACTCCCCACAATTTCAGATGACGGTAAAAAGCAGCCAAACACAATTCATGTCAAATTTGTTACTCGGAGGTTTTTGGGGTCGCTGATTACGAATCTGAAGTCTAAACTAATAAATTTTTATTTCCAAGATGGCGGAACCAATATGGCGGACGAAAAATGCGAGACCTAGTTGAAATATTGCAGTTTTTTCGTCAAAATTGCTAGGAAAAATATGTCACTCTTCAAATAGTTTTGAAAATTTTCCTCTACAAGAATTTTTGGGGGGTCACTTATTACAAACTGAGGTCAGATTTGCAAAAGGGCATACCAGGATAAGCATGTATGTGCTGCCCCCGCTCGGATCTAGTTGAGATTTTTGCAGTAAGTTGGCACTGATGTAAGACTAAATTTCCCAAAAGATTATATTTGAGAAATAATTTGTATGGCAGTTATGGGGGTCAGAAGAAAAATAAAAATGTTAGTTTTTCTCAAGAACGGCGGGGTGAACCTAAACTAGTAAATACAATAAAACTAAAAAACACCGGTACTTCAATAACTTATTTAAAAGTTAAAATTTAATAAAATTCAGACTACATAGACCACATTAGTCCTGCTTTCTTAAATTTTACAAATCTGACCTCAGTACTAATAAGCGACCCCCAAGAATTCTTGCAGAGAAAAATTTTCAAAACTATTTGAAGACTGACATATTTTGCCCATCAAATTTGGCGAAAAACTGCAATATTTCAACTAGGTCTCGCATTTTTCGTCCGCCATTCAACGTCCGCCATATTGAAAATGAAAATGTAATAAATTTTACTTCAGATTCGTAATCAGCGACCCCAAAAACCCCCGAGTAACAAGTTTGACATGAAACGCATGGTTAAAGTTATTTAGGCTAGAAAGTAGATTCGCCATATTGTTTCCGCCATCTTGGAAATAAAAATTTAATAGTTTAGACTTCAGATTCGTAATCAGTGACCCCAAAAACCCCAGAGTAACAAGTTTGACATGAATTGTATGGTAAAAGGTATTTAAGCTAGAAAGGAGATCCGCCATCTTGGAAATGAAAATTTAATAGTTTAGACTTCAGATTCG
>CAKNWT010294521.1:455-12599 GCA_932066315.1 Andricus coriarius | reverse complement strand
CGTAATCAGCGACCCCAAAAACCCCCGAGTAACAAGTTTGACATGAATTGTATGGTAAAAGGTATTTAAGCTAGAAAGTAGATCCGCCGTATTGGTTCCTCCATCTTCAAGATGAAAATTTAATAGTTTTGACTTCAGATTGGTAATCAGCGACCCCGAAAATCCCTGGAATAGTAAAATAGTCCAAATTCATCCAAGAATTATACTTTTTTAGGAAATTTTGACGGAAAAATTGCATTTTTTGTGACATGCCGTGATTGAAGCAGCCATTTTGAAGTTAGGATTGATTTTTAGTAAAAAATGCCAGACGGCATCGCAAACTACACTTCCTAACGAAAATTTTGGTGGGCCAAAAAAATTTCCTCCCCCAAAAAAAAATGGGGAGGGGGGGGGGGGGTGGCTGATTTGAAAAAGAATGCCCCACATATATATATATATAAGAGTCATTCTTTCTCAACGAAGAACCCACTCCAAGACAAAATTGGTTTGGTCCAATAAAGGTCTATCGATGCTCAATCGAAAGGTCTTGAAGTCTTCTTTCAAAAGCCGAGTGGCGTTCTTATCGAAACATCATGGCCGATCAAATATGGCCGCCAAAAACACGTGACCAGCATTGTTTTTGTACTAAAATGATTATAAAACAGGCATTATCAACCCCATTGAGGTCTACAACCTCCAAATAGAACTCTACTTTCAAATCCCATAATGTACCAATTTGTTGGTTCCAGGTAAAATCCAATATGGCGGCCAAAACCACGTGACATGTTGTCCCTTTTAAAAAATCAATCGATTTTCACCAAATTTGGTATCCGGGGGTTTTGGGCTCGCTAATTGCGAAACAACGGTCAGATGTACGAAATTCAAGATGGTGGATCCAATATGCTGGACAAAAATGGTTAAAATCAAGTGATTTCCAAAAAATTTGGTATAAAAGTATTTTCGGGGTCGCTAACTATGAATACGAGTTTGGATTTGATGTTCAAGACGGCAAATCGAAGTTGGCGGTTAATTTTTGTAAATTTAGTCCGTTAGCTTGGATCCGCTGTCTTGAATTGCCAATTCAAGCTCGTAGTCATAATCAGCGACCCCGAAAACCCCTGCATACCAGATTTGGTGGAAATCACATAATTTTTAGAAATTTGGTCCACCATATTGTATCCGTCATCTTGAATTTGGCAAATATCACTTAAGATTCGTAACCGGTGACCTCAAAAACGCACGGGTAACAAATTTGAATGAAATCGGTTGATTATAGAAACTTGCGTCCACCACCTTGAATGACGTGATCTCGCACGAACACACACATACACATACACATTTATTTCATGTGCCATTGTAGGATTTGACGTCTCCGACATGCCAAGAACTCTCTTCGGCGAACACAGGGCAGTATATGATTGGATTATCTGTTTCGGCCGTGCATCCATGCTGTTTTGTTTAGACAGATGAAGATACTTTCCCCCTTTCATCGACATAGATAAAAAAATCGCATCGCGATTTTATTTATGTGCCATTGTAAGCTTTGACGTCTCTGACATGCCAAGAACTCTCTTCGGCGAACACAGGGCAGTATGTGATTGGATTATCTGTTCCGGCCGTGCATCGATGCTGTTTTGTTTAGACAGATGAAGATACTTTCCCCCTCTCAACTGAATCCTATGCTCCTTCCGAAAGAGAAGTCGAATTTGAAAGTATTCTGAAAAGTTTAAAAGATAAATTCAGTTCATTAGATATTAATGATCCTTTAAGATTGCGCATCCTCATAATGCGGCCCTAAGAGTGATTTATTACCATCTTTGTCGCTCTTGCGGTGTTGGCCGCGACCCTGCCCTGCCGAACGCTCAAAGGGAGATAGAGTCAATTGTTCAAAACGAGAAGTGCCAAATTTTCTGGAACTACGATTTTCGGACAGCAGTCTCCGTTGCACACTCGAGACCTGACATTGTACTCTAAGACTTCGAGAAACGAACTATATTCGTGATCGAATTCTCGGACCCGCCCGAATACAACATCAATGCCAACGAGAAAGAAAAGGAGGAGAGGTATCAAGACCTTAAAAGGGAGCTGCAAAGACTGTACCCAAAATATTCGGTACAAGTAATTGTCCTTGTGATAGGTGCTCTCGGAGGTGCGAAACTATCAATGGTTCGTAACCTTAAAGTCTTACCCGCGTGCCAAAAATATGCTAAAGGCACTTGCGAAATGGATGCAGAAAGCTGTCATCCTTAGGTCGCTTCGTGTCCTCAAAACACACGAGGGTTTCGCCGGCCTGTCATTGTGATTTCATCGTGCCCTGTGACCACTGCATCTGCCGATTATGAGACGTGGCCATGAGTGTGATTTGCCGCGGTCCTACTGGGAGCGGGTGTCATTTTTAGATGACAGTTACGCCCAGTGAGACCCTGCGGTGGTTGTTTAACCTTATTTTTTAATTATATCCGGGATCACTGTCTTTTTTCTTTCTAAAATAGAGGAATAGAGGACTTTTTTCCAAAAATAGAGGACTTTTGGAGGACGTAATTTCAAATAAAGGATAGTATATGAATCAAGGTTAATAAAAATGTTATTAGTATTCCGATAAACAATTACATATTTTTTTGAAGAAATTAGAACGAAGTCAGTGGGAAACAAGATATCTTCGAATGGACGTATGTACAAGACCATTTACATTACAAACTAATAAACAATCGTAAAGCACAGTCATCTAACAGTCTTTTATACTTACTGGAATGGGAATACCTTTACCGTTTGGATAGTTTACTGAAGAGTTAGCAATTTGTATCAATAAACCTAAGCTTAATTGACTCTTACGTCTTTTTTATCGAGTTCACACATTCCATATACCTGCGGTTCTAACAATACTTAAGTTAATCTCAATTTTACTTCTCTTATTTAATTAGCATCAGTTGTAGCTAAACAGTTTATAGCCATTTCATTAAATATGAATGTTTTAGAGTTTACAACTTGCAATAAAAAACATATTAATAATATAAATAAATAGTCTTGCAAGCCTTTTCTAAATTTTAATAGCGCGTTACGGCTTCCTAGTTTATTAAATTAGTATCACATTGAATACTGAAGAAAATATTGTTACTGTAAATTGCCAAGTAATGGTATATTTTTTATTCAAAAAAAGATCATTCTTCTCCACGGCAGCATTTCAGTAGTTCTCTTTCTGATATTTTGTTGTAGCCCATCACACCTTCTGCCATTTTTCTTTTTCTTTATCCCGAAGTTTTTGTAGACTGTGAATTAATTCTTTCATAATTATATCTTTGGCATTTCACTTCACAACCAAATTCAACTCATCTTGCATAGATTCCGCATCAAGCATGGCATTTTTGAAATCCTTTTCTGCTGATGTTAAATTACCCTCTAATTTCTTGATTATGCTTTGTTCTTTTTCTACACTATCTAACAGTGCTTTTTCTTTGGCTTCAACTTCAGTTTCAGCAGCTTTCTTCTCAGCCTGTTCCTTAAGGATTCGATTTTCGTTATGCAAGTAAAGCTGGTATGACGAATAAGCCTTCTGTGCCAGTCTAACTAATTCAGGAGTTATGGGAACTTTGTGCACCATTTGATCATATTTTTGTAAGCCGTCAGCAATTGCAAGTTTTGCATTTAAATTTCTTTCCGTTATTCTATTTTTGGCTTCAGTTAGAAGCCTTCCTGATAGTGAACAACCTCTTTCTACATCAGCGTTTCCATGTTTTAGCGCAAAATCATTTTGGACGACTCGTTTTATCTCTTAAAATCTTACACTCGGATTTGAATGATTTTGAAGGTTAAATATGAGGCTCCAATAAGAATAAATTCCTTCATCCTTGTTTTGTTTAACCCTCCGTTTACACACTTCTTTTTCCCACCTTCCGTTTACACACAGGGTCTTGTAAGTCCTATTCAGTTTTTGAACTGTTTCTGGCTTTCAAAAAATCGAATAAAATTCACGGTTATTTTTCGAAGTGTCTACTACACGATCCAATTGTTGTTAGTGTCAATCGTTAAAAACTTTTTAAATTAAAAATTGAAATTTGGGAAAAATATATAAAAAAATCGATACTTGTTAAAAAATTCATAATTTTGCAAAAAATAAATTTAAAAAAAAGCGTGCCAAGGTTTTAAAGCTTAGACTATGATCTTCGAAAAAATATAGGCCCATTGGCGGCGGCTTCAAAAAGTTGAATTATTTGGAGACCTGAAAAATGAGAACATTTTACAGTGATTCATGCAGGTAATTTCATAGAAAAAGCAGGATATTAAATGTTAATTCATATTTATTGTACAAAAATAGTAAAATTTACTCAAAAACATTCAGTTTGCACAATCTTTACAGAAACGTATGCGGTGTTCTTCGCAAAATGCCTTACCGCAGGAGACACAACGGTAAAGTGTCTTTTTGTCAGCTTTATATACCGTCTTTTCGGACATAGTTTAGGGGAGGACGTACGCTAAAATGTTCAGGAGTTCGCCTCGTTTTTAATGGAATATCAGCTAGAGCTTTTTGATTGGTGGGTTAGTCATTATTCAAATTTACTGCCCAGAAGCCACCAATCAAAAACCTCTTGCGGATATTCCACTCAAAACAAGACAAACTCCTTTACAATTCAGCGTGCCTCCTCCCCCAAGCTATGTCCGAAAATTCGAGGTTCATTTTTTATTCGCTCGTGTATCGTCGTTTGGTCTCCTTACTATTACTCCATCATATACAGGATCGTTTGGAGCAGATTCTCGATGTGCATCTCTACACTCTTTTTTCCACTAGAAAACTGTCCAGAATTACACGAAAACTTTATGTTGCTCATATAAATACCGGAAAATACCAAATAAAGCAAAACATTTAATATTCACTAACTTGTGAAAACACTAACGCGGCTTACACACAGGGTCTTTTATGTCACTGTATGCACTTTCACCGGGCAAAGCTCAAAGGTTAACTGACGAACTGCAGCGCCACTCACAGGACCTGACCCTATTACTACCTAGATTTTTTAGAGGGGGGAACGGAACTTCCATATTTTCCCAAATACGAGACATTCCAGTTTGAAAAATCGTTTGTGCGTTAAAATTCCCTGTGTGTAAACGGAGGGTTAAATCGGACATTGTCGTCCAGTTGTAGCAACCTCCATTCGCACTCTAATTTATTGGTGTCAATAAAAGAGAGTGGTTTTAACTGTCCAATTTTCGTTATGTAAGATACACTTTCAGGTTTCTTAATATTTTCGGGCGAAAGACATTGAAAATATTTCAAGCTTTTGAAACACTTAATTTTTGTAAGTAAATGATTTACTGCGGTAGTGTAAAATTCTTTTACTTCAGTCATGAAAAACAACTTTTCTTTCTGAGATAAAGCTGCAACTGTGTCTTTTGCTGTTTTTCCAGGATTTACCTCAAGTAAATCTAAAAAGTTTGTTTTATATTTAAGCAGTGAAGTAAGTTTTTCCCTGACAAATGAAGTTGATTTAAAAATTGGTCCTTTAATAATACTGGATAGCAAAATCAAAATTAGCAGTTTTAACTGACCATACAGTGTATGAATAAGCGGTTCTTCTTTTTGCATAATCAAGGTGAATTCAGTAGTGAAGATCTTGGATTCATAAACGATAAACTTTAAAGTGCTCTTCAAACGCGCGTCTTTCAAATACTTTATTATGTCAATATAATTCTGCTTCTCAAGAGTGGCAGATTCATTCTTTGGAATGTACGCCAAAAAATAATTTTCTAACGCTGGTGACTGCTTCTCTACTCTTTCAGCTGCTGGACCTACAGTTAACCACCTTGTGCTTATGTGTTGAATGAACTTGTGTTGAGGCAAACTTAGATCATTTTGAATCTTCTCAAATATTTCACATCTCACGTCTCTGTGGTGAAAGTAATAGAAGACTTTCACTATGAAATCGGAAACATCTATGGAAAGGCAGTTGCAACACTTTACAAAACAATTATGCACAATACGCAGCTCACAGGTACTTATGTCAAGCAGGGGTTTAGCCTTTAACGTTTTCAACTTTTCTTGGAACAAAGTCATGACGGTTTTATTCATATTTGGTGCATCACATCCTAGAGCTAAGACTTTTTTTAACGGTAAACCGTTAGAATCAAGTGACTTTTCCAACTGCGAAAATAAAATTTTACCGGTTGCTGATCCCAAAAAGTAAGTCGCTAAATGCCGACATACAATAATGTTCTCGCTTAGTGACCAATATCTTATTCTAATTTGCATCTCCTTCTTACTTTTCACATTGCTTGTATCATCAAAAAGCAAGCAAGTCAACAAATCAACTTTGTCGATATCTTTAATAATTTTTTTGTGAAAATAGTGTCCTAAAGCTTCTGTGATAAGATATTGAGCTTTACTTGCAGACAATGAAAAATTATCTGGTACACAACCTGGAAACATGACTTAAAATAGTTCTTTTCTTCCTGCACATGACGCGATGGAACTGCAGCTTACAACCGTTTCCATACACCAATACAGTTCCGCTCTTGTTGAAGATTCTTTTGGATTAAATAACGCAACATTACTATTCAAGCGATTCGAATTATTAATTAAGCTACTGTTCGCTGAATAAATGTCGGTTCAGATAATTCGAGAGTTACTGAAACTGCTTCAGGAGTCGCTAATAATAATGTCTGACCTGATTTTATTGAATGCAAATTTTTTATGTGTTTGGCAGTTTTTCAATGCTGTATAAGTTTTGCAGATCCCTAGTCAGTTGCAATAATTACATTTGGGGAAATTTTGCAGAAACAAGAATATAAGTCGTTTTGATTTTTCTGCGCCCATTGGGATACAGTCATTCCGGTATTGTCTTTGAGAAGTAACCACTTATCTTGAAATTTGACTTTCTTCGACATGTTGAGTGCAGTATTTTAATTTAGCAAAAATAACTGAAATACAATAATAGAGAACAATTAAAGTCACAAAAACGACAAAAAATTCAATATTATAATAAATATATAATTCTTCAACACTGAAATTTTTACCTTTATATTGACTAACCAGGCAACTAATGAAAAAATCCACGAAAAGTCTACATTGAAAAAGCTTTCATCTAAAATGCCAACACGTTACTGTAAAAATAAAATATTTTAAATCATATATTAATAATTTTTTTTAACTTTTTCAGGAATATTCCGAAAAGCTTGAATAATTATTTTTTCTTCAATTAATTTTACAGCTTTTTACCTCTCTATCATAGAATTTCGTCTAAAATTGTTTAAAAATGAAAAAAGTAAAGATGATCAAAGCACTCAAATAAATTTGGGTCAGATGTGCCATAATAACAGTACTAATACTTATAATTACAAGAATGAACTAAGGCAAAGTTAATTTAAAAAAACATATAGCACAATCATAACGATCAGGATAGACCAGAAATAAGCCTGATAAGTGAAAATATCAAGAAATAACATAACCTGTCTTCCTGCAGGTAATTTCATTTTAGAATAAATAAAAGCTACATGCCCACAAAGCCGTAAAATTAAAAGAAGCGAATACATTGCAAATATTTAATGTGTGAAACATTATACTCATACAATCAACTTACCTAAACTTGAAATCACTCGATTACAAACATAAATGCCACGTGCCAGACACTTTCACGGATCCGATAATCAATATATGCAATTATGGATATATGTTAAAAAGGGAGGTTAAGTCCGTTACCGATTCAATCAAACGATGCACCGGCACGATACCATATAGATAGATTCGCGATATCGACATTGTTATTGATATTGCGAGAGCGCGCGAATATTCAAATATGGCAAATTGATCAAATTATGAATTTTCTTTAACCTAATATGATCCTGATGTTCCATTTTTGGTTTTGGTATCAAAGTTGAAATTTTATTTTTAAATTTAAGTTTTTGACTAAAAATAGAGGAAGTAGGGGAAAATTTTCCAAAATAGAGGAAATAGAGGACCATTCTCAAAATATAGGAAATAAAAGAAATAGAGGACCACCTGTGATCCCTGTTATATATATACCTATACTTTATATATATATATTTTTTTTTTATTAATTTTTCTTTAAAATTATATTCTTTATATTCCTTCCGTTTATATTGCTGTGGGGAAGGGGGTCGTGTGTATGTGTGTGTGAATTTCAGAATCATGCTGATTCAATCGGAATGAATTTTCTAGCAAAATTCGGAATCATGTGGATTGGTTTAGACTGACATTTTACAGGAGCTCCTACGGAGTCAGCCGGACTCATTTGGCAGAACCTCCTGTCAAAATTTCCGATTCGGAATGAATTTATAAAATTCTCCGCGGACTCAAACGGACTGGATTCGGAATATTCGAATTATGAAGGGCTCCTAAGGAACCAGCCTACCAGGAGCGGTGCAGACTTGTAACACCGATGACAACAATCTTTTTGCCACGCTGGAAGAACAGTTAACGGCAGCCAAGCAGTGTTGCCACAATGAAAATTGCGTTTGTACTCTGAAAGTGTACTCAGAATTCTGAAATTGTACTTTCAACGGTGTGTTGCAGCAGCGCCGCATTCTATCACATTTTGGCGCGAAATTCAAATTAATAAATTTAAAAAGGGCTAATTCTTATTGCTTATTTACTGCGAACATCCTTTTTTTAATGAAAAAATGGTACAATGCTAATCGAATCAAACTGTCGAATCGACAGTTTCGATGACGGACTTCTCTTTCTATCCCCACACGTTAGGAAAACAGGACCGTTCCATTTTCGACTTTCGAGTTTCGACACGGCCCCGGAATCCCACTGCGCATTTTTGAAGTCTTTAATGTCGAGAGTGAAGGAGACAGCAGTTTGCTCCATATCTTCCACTCTCATCAAAGCTTCCTTGTACGGTTAAGGCAAGCACAATGCAGACTTTTGATTTGGTTTTAGCTGCGGAAAGTACTTAACGGCATCGGCCAATCGCAGTGGTACATCAGGCACAATGCTCAACGCCCGAATACCAAACGTATTCAAAAATAAAATACTAAAGACACAAATTCAGCATTTGTACTCAAATGTACTTGAAAAAAAGAATACAGAATAAAGTGTACTCAAATTGTGATTGTGGTACTTACGTACTCCAATTTCACCAAATGTACTTTCTGAGTACAATTGTACTGTAAACGGCAACACTGCAGCCAAGGCACCTCACAAGGGGCCATGGCTGTAGAAACATCATCTGAAGGAACTGCTTAGGCTCGTTCTACGGGCAAAAGCTCAAGGAGTTGAGCAAGCTGAGGGAAGAAATCTCTAAAGAGAATGACCCATTACCCCGCGAGGGGCGCGCCCAGAGGTTCTACGACGTCATCATCAGGTCGGGGGACATCGCAATGGAGGCCGCAGACATCTGGTCGCGGGACTGACTAGTGAAGAGAACTTCAGCGTTAAAAGTCAAGGAGAGACTAAAACTAGAGATCAAGGGGACGGAGTGTCTCCAAATGTACCGCAGAACGACCGTACTGATTTCCGGCAACCTGGAAGATCCGTCGATTAGTCCCAAAGATGAAATTGTTACCTATCAATTCGTTGACGAAAATCTTAGAATCGAGTGCGAGATCCTTAAGAAACCAGAGCAGGATCGTACAAAGCATGAGAAAAGCCAGGTGAGAGAGTATGTTTTGCAGAACTTGCAGAACTTGCAACTTTTGTACTTCATCCCATACGCAAAAGTATGATTATGCGTTTTCATGACTTGCAAAGTCACACCGGCGTAGAGCGTACAGTATCTAAACTACGTGAATTTTATTTTTGCCCGGGCATGAGACGGTAGGTAAAGCAGCACTTGCGAAGCTGTCTATAGTGTTTAATGACGAGGGCTAAAACAGGTCGCAAATCGGGTCTGGTGCAACCCATTCCTGCTGGAACCCTGTATCTGCCATTAAGAACATTGTTCATTGTTCATAAACTCTCTTTTTTTATTATTTAAAGTAACTGTTATAAACAAAAACTTCAATGGACAGAATTTTTTAAAAATTGTATTGTCATTCTTTGGCATGAAACAATACTTTTTTACTTTCTTGATATTTTACTGTATGCTGAGCCATTATTTAATTACAGCCGTGTAAATAATATAATTCTTATAAATCTACACCCTTTTTTATAACGTTATTTTCACCGAAAAACAGTATAATTATCTTAGGTAGCGTCATTAATATCCGCTCCTTATTATGTATTACAATTTAAGCGTCCCTGGTCATAAGAGTGCAAGAACCAATACTGGAATTTTAAAGGAGATACAAAGAACCATCTCACTTACTCGCATTTAATTTTGTTTGAAAACAAGAAATCACTTTATAATGACTTAGCGTACGAGAAAATATCAAGAAAATAAAAAGTTTTCTTTTGTGCCAAGGATTAATAATAAAAAATTTTTGTAATCAATTCTGTTAAGGGTTCTTATTTATAAAAATGTTTACAAACAATTTAAGAAGAAAGTTTATGAACAATAAACAATTTTAGTAATGGAAGGTATAGGTGGTTTAACAGTTTTAGCGAAAATTATGACAATGTTAATTGAACAGGAACATAAGTTATATTATTTCGATCTTACGATCAATTGAAATAAAAAAAAAACTAGGCTTATTCCGAGTCAAACACTTTTAATCATAAAAAGATTACAATTACGACGTTTCGAGCTAATCTGTCGGCCATCTTCAGGCAAATTACACCTATAAAAAAGTTATAAAAATTCTTTTAACTACATTTCAAGAAATTATAATGTCATAAAATCAACTTTAAATAATACAATACAAATTTACCTCAACAAAAACAATTTTGGAATCAAAAATTGTGGTCTGAGGAAAAGAATTGAAATTGTATCTCGAAAATATAATTGGGAAAACCTCAAAAAACAAAAGAGGCTCCCAATAATTAAAAGGTTACCTTTTTTAAATTTTGGAGCGTACCGCAATAGTCAAACGACGGACGAAGTGATAGTGACAGGAAACAAGAAAAAGGTTATGTTAGAAGTATAGTACAATATTTCTATCTAATGTATATCTTAAATAATTAGAAAAATGGCCTAGTTTCTGATTCCTATCAACTATATTGCTAATTATTTAAAATATAGATTAGACAGGAATGTTGTACTATACTTCTAACATAACCTTCGTCTTGTTTCCTGTCACTATCACTTCGTACGTCGTTTGACTATTGCGGTTCGCTCCAAAATTAAAAAAATGTAACCTTTTAATTATTGGGAGCCTCTTTTATTTTTGAGGTTTCCCAATTATATTTACGAGATCATTATGACAATGGTCGGCCTGACTGATTTTTTATTAATAAATACAAGTTCTAGACGATTTCCTCTTAAAAAGAGGTTTAATTTGAAATTTTAATTTCAAGAAGTCAATTTAATCCAGACGTATTTAATAATTTAAATAATATGGATGCATTTTTAATTTAATGTAAATAATTACCACATTAAGAATTAGGTTTCCTATACTTTGAAGCGGTTGTCGCCAACTTCCTGCCGATTTCTCGGGATTATCGAATTTTGTCCGTTTGCACCATTTCGCAAACGAGGGTATTTTAACGAAGCACGATGAATAATTCGCCCTTCGCTATTACAATTTACACTCTCTCTGATAATATCGTTCACCGGAAAACGAAATTCGCAAATACGTGCCTTTGAACGAACAAAATTCACGTCGGGGACACACGATTCCCATTATCTCCGGACGACAAGATCACTCGGCCCTTTAAAAGTTTATCTCTTGCCTTTAAATTTTGAAGTATTTGTTTTGCACTTTGGTACGGCACAAATACGCGGCATTTCTGCATTTCTTTTAATAAAATATAATAGATATTACATATCAATCACTTCACGATTCGGTTGTTCGGTTCGTGGAGGCCAGTTTGTGACTTTAAGGTTAGTTATATATATATATATATATACAGGGTGTTTTTTTTAACTTGAGACAACGAAATATCTCAAAAAATACGCATCCTACGGAAAAAATGTCTGGAATAAAAACTTTTTATTTTCGAGGGGGAAAAAAGATTTGTTAAAATTTACCCCACCCCCACCCCCACAGGAGGCAGGGGTGGGGGTAACTTTGTAATTTCAAATGGGAACCCCAATTTTTTATCACAGATTCAGATTCTCCTTCATGAAATACATAAGTTTTATTCGAACAATTTTTTTCGATTCGCAAAAAAAA
>CAKNWT010294488.1:857-16342 GCA_932066315.1 Andricus coriarius | reverse complement strand
TTTTTTTAGTTCAAAATTCAACTATTTCGTTGAAAATTCATTTATTTCATCATGCTTTAAGTTGAAAATTACGATTTTTTGTACCAAAATGCACGGATAAAATGTTTTTAAATTCTTAAAAATCATCAAAATCCCTGGAGATTCCCTGAAGTTTGGCAATCTCCTGCAAGTGCCATGGAATCTTTTAAAATACCATAAATATTTCCAATTTTTTTAAATCCCATTAAATTACGGAAACTGATTAAAACTTCCTTAAAATCTTTTAAAATTCCCTGCATTTAAAATCTTGAAATTTCTCTGAAATGTTTGAGAAATCTTTTCGAATCTTTTAAAATGTTGGTACAATTTTTGAAATCCTTGAAATCTTTGTGAAAATTTTTGCAATCTTTATGAAATTTATGAAATATTTTCGAAATATTTCTTCAATCTTTGAAATATTTTGAAATATATAAAATGTGGAATCCTTGTAATCCTTTAAATCTTTTGAAATTCTTGAAATCTTTTGAAATCCTTATGCATTCTTTGAAATTTGTCTGAAATGTTTGTGAAATGTTTTTTATTTGTTTGAAACCACTGGAATATTTGTAATCTTTAAAAAATTTTAAAACCGTTTTAATCTTTGAAATGTTTTGAAATCTTTGAAATCTAGTCCACTGTACACTTTTTTAAATCTTTGAAATTCGTGTATTCTTTTAAAATCTTAAAGAAATCTTTGAGATATTTTTTGAATATTCTGTATTAATTTGAATTCATTAAAATATTTGAAATGTTTTAAAAATATTTTGAAATCCTTTAAAAACATTTGAAATCGTCTCAAAACTTCGAAAAAAATTAGAAAATGTTGTTAAAAATTATTCTTTTTTAGTAGAAAATTAGAGTTCTTTTATTGAAAATTTATTTTTTCAACTAAAAATTTAACTATTCCATTTTTCGTTATATTGTTAAAAAAATATTTGTGTTAAAAATAATAAATTTTTTATCCTCTTTTTAAAATATTTATTGTTATTGTAATATGTATGCATATTGGCGGTGAAACTATTGAAAAAGGACTAAAACAGCAATAAAAAAAATTTTAATGCAGGACGACGCGAACGCATGACGGCAAACTCTAGCCTCGAACCTAAGCCATTACTCGCGGATTTCTTTCAAATCATTTTTTTTTCTCGTAAATCGCATTGGGTGCAATTGCAGAATAGGGGCGTCACCTCTGTTTTGGGAGGCTATTTTTTCTCGGTAAACAAACTATTAGAATCTTTAATTGAAGGATAATTGAAACGATTTGACGAGGCAAAAGTTTTAATATATTGTTACTTTTGTTATCACGATGTCTCAAATATGGGTCTGTCATGATATCGGAATGATCATATTAAATTCACTGTTTAGGTGCTTTTAACCATCCGGACGTCTCAAATTCAGCTCTCTTCGCTACCAAAAAATGATTGAAATCCGTGTACCCCGTTACGCGCACTCCCATTGTAAATAAAAATCCTTCATTTTCGATTTCGGGAACAAATAATCAAGACAGAGTACAACAAATGTTAAAATCAAGATAGCAATAAAAAATCAGGACATGCATAGAGGGCGTCCTAACGAGCACAAATTAAATTATTTATGAAATAAATTTTTTTAATTACCTACAAACAAGGTTAGTTCCGGGACATTAGTTACTATGTTTTATTGCTTTTCCTAAGTTTTCAACCGAACATATTGTGTACGTTGGAAGTAAAGCTGCGGGGAGAATTGAAACACACATAACCTCAAAATACACGCATATTAATCAAATTTAGAAAAATGAAATTTATTTAAATTATTCCACAACAGAAGAGTCCAGGGACGTCCATTAGCATGTTCGCTATCATTCCCGAGATTTTTAAGGCAAAATCTTTATTATTGTAGGTAAAAAGCCGGGGGAACCTAACACTGCTAAAATCGATCATTTTCTAAGTATCACATGCCCTTAAGCTAATTCAAACAAATGTTTGTTTTAATAGAAGTTAATAATTAATCAATCAGTTCACAGTATAAAAAGCATGAAAAAAGTATCTTCGTTGAAACGTTCAAGTAATTTTTACATTCTATAATTAAAAAATAAGGTTGAACAACCACCGCAGGGTCTCACAACCGTGAGATGGGTGGTCACAGCACACGATGGAATCTGAAAAAGAGGCCCGCGAATCCCTCGTGTGTTTTGAGCACACGAAGCGACCCAAGGGCGACAGCTTTCTGCATGCATTTCGCAAGTGCCTTGGCATATTTTTGGCACAAAGATAATCACTTGTACCGAATATTTTGGGTACAGCTTTTGCAGCTCCCTTTTAAGGTCTTGATACCTCTCCTCCTTTTCTTTCTCCTTGGCAGTGATGTTGTATTCAGACGGTGCCGGGAATCCGATCACGAATATAGTTCGTTTCTCGAAGTCTTGGAGAACAATGTCAGGCCTCGAGTGTGCAACGGAGACTGCTGTCCGAAAATCGTAGTTTCCGAAAATTTTGCACTTCTCGTTTTTTACAATTGAATCTATCTCCCTCGGAACGTTCGGCAGGGCAGGGTCGCGGCCAACACCGTAAGAGCGACAAAGATGGTAATAAAGCACTCTTAGGGCCGCATTATGTCTGTAGATGTGCGTCGCTCCTGCTTGGGTGGGACACCCCGATAGTATGTGTTCCAGGTACTCAGCGTGTGCATGACACGCTCTGCACCTATCGCTGGGAACTTCTTGACATTAAATGCGGTCACGGTATGCTCAGGTGGAAATGACACCGTCCTGGCATGCGAAAATGAAACCCTCTGTGCCTGAATTAAGCCCTAATGATCTCAGGAAAGCAAAAGTTTCCTCCTTCGACAAGGACTGTTTTTCTACATTTCTGTGAAAATTTCCGTTCATTTTCTTGTCGAGCAGCTCTTGTACCCAAAATATTCGGTACAAGTAATTGCAGAAAGCTGTCATCCTTGGGTCGCTTCGTGTGCTCAAAACACACGAGGGTTTCGCTGGACTGTCGTTGTGATTCCATCGTGTCCTGTGACCACCCATATCACGTTTGTGAGACGTGGCCATGAATGTGATTTACCGCAGTCCTACTGGGAGCCGGTGTCATTTTTTTAGATGGCAGTTGCTCCCAGTGAGACGCTGCGGTGGTTGTTAAACCTTATTTTTTAATTATGTATGTGTGTGTTTGTGTTTTTGGATTCAAATTGCATTTCTATACATTTAATTCAACAGTAACCTTCAAAACTTTCATTAAAAAATTTAATTTATTTTTACTTTATATTTTTTCAAGTTTTAGTATTAAGAGAGAGATTATACTTTATAATATATCAAAGCGGTGGCGCCACAAACTGAGACTATTTTGTCTTACATCTAATCTAATCGAGTAGATAGAGTACATACAATAATATCGGCCGAAATATAAAGCGCATATCATGATAAAGAAGAACATCTGCGACTGGATTAGAAATGTAGAAAAATTATTGAAATACATTTCACTTTTCGTCATGTATTGGGAAACTCAGTTATAACAACCAAAGATATAATATCTTTAATAACAACTTACACTGAAAGTAATAGTAAAAATACATAAATCGAAATAATTATCGGCGATCGATAAAATTAGAAACCTACTTTTTTTGTTCTATTAATTTTACGTTTAAAAAAGAGGTCACCCTATGACTTATAAAATGGCGACTGCCACGAAAGGTCCCACCATAAAACTACAATGGAGGTTACGAGTTTTCATCTGTAGGAAATTAAGTTTGAAGATTACGTGATTTCGAAGTTGACGGTACACCAACAATATTCTTCAGAAAAAAATGTAACATAAAAAAACAAAAATGATCAAATTTGGACTTACCTTTAGAGTTTTTCATCGAAGTTCCTTTTTTGGTTCTTGGAGTACTAAATATTTGTTTAAATTCTGTCACTTTTTATGCCTACAATAATTTTGGTTGTACATATGGGTGATTCTCTGTGTTAAGGTCACTTTTGATAGAAGCAACTTTTTTTGAAAAAAAAATCTGAAATAGGTTTTTTTTTGTATCACGCCTATTCATTGGTGCTACAATAAGCAATAATTAAAATATTTGTGCTTAAAAATATTTTTTGCAATTTTTTTAAACAATTTCTGACAGGGTTATCGGTTTTCTTTTAGAATTTGGATTCATGGACCAATTTCCATAGAAATGAGTATTCGAAAGTTTTTTGGTTCACTGATTTCGAATTTCATATCAGAATTTCCAAATTCAAGATGGCTGATCCAATATTGCGGATCAAACTTTTCAAAACAGTCACCAGTTTATAAAAAAGGTCATCCTAAAGTCTTTAGGTCGGTCGAATCCAAATATAATAATAGAATTTTTAAACTCAAAATAGTTTATCCAATACATTGGATTAAAAATTAAAAAAAAATGTTTTTACACGAATGGTTGTGTTTCCGTATTTTGGGTTACTGCATGCAAATGTTATACGTTGGACGAATGAACTCTCTAGTACTCTAAGATTCAAAAGAAAGCATTTCATAATTATTAATAAATTTTTGTTAAAAAACACTATAATTTATCAAAATTATAGACGCTTCCAAAACATAACTTATATTTCACGTATACTTGCATATGACAGTACGTTCTTTTACTTTAATAAGGCTTATAATGGAGTAATACGTCTCTTAAACACGGATTTATTTTTTTATACGTCTCTTCATTTCTTTGCGAACGTTTTTGTCCTTTTTTATTCATTTAAATCATAATAAATTTACATAAATATTACTTTTTCAAAACACACATAACCTATAAAATGAAGTACTGTTAAAACTTTTAAAAAATTGGAATGTTTTAACATTATTTTATAAAAGGACCAGAAGAATAAAATGAATGAAAACTATAAATATCAAAGTAAATTACATTGGTCTTATAAACTTGACCTATAAAATGTCAGATTTGAAATAAAATCAGTTCTAAGAAGAAAAAACGCATTTTGAAGGTTACAATTTGTTCGAGGTTTCAAAAATTGCTCAAAACTACATTTAAGTAATATATTTTCTTCTCCTAATGACATAATTAGGGTCACAGCTCATGGAGCGAGACCCTAAATTATTATTAATCATTACCATCGAACTTCTTCATGACAAAATGCATTAGATATTTCATTCCTTAACAATCTCAAGTAATTTAGAATAGAATAATGTTAATAGGATGCTTTGTTGAATAAAAAATCATGAGGCACATGGTTAACCTATTTGCGTTTCATCCCTGAGTTTGAATTCTGAGACGTGCGATTACAGGACGTGTAATGTCAACCAACAATAAAACATTGATTGTGCTTGTTCAAAAGAATAAATTAAAAAGTCCTTTGGAGGCGTTATTCACTATGACTCCCTTTAAAGATGTGTTAGGTTACAATTGATGTATTTTCCCGAAAAGTGTCCAATTTATCTGGAGCCTGTAATGACACATAATAAAAATACGCTAAGGTTTAACACGTTTTATGTTAGTTTAAAGGTAAATCTTCTAAATTTTACCATTGATTCGTACACAGATGTGTTACTTTGACTTATTTATTAAAGAATTACATTAATACCGATCAAAATAACGAAAAAATCGTCAAAAACTCATCACATTGTCATTACACGTTCCAGAAAAAAAAATTAGGGGGAAACTTTTCAACTTGAAATTCTTTGATCTTTAAGTGCGACAAAATAAAAATCTATATAAAAGAATAATAGTTTTTGAGACATACTTTTAAAAGCCATCAGTGTAAAATTATATTTTATTATCCTTGGTTTTGAAAATCCTCCTCAAAGTTAGCAATTTGTAAGTGGGGAACAAGGAAAGGGCATTTTTTAAAGTATTTAATGCTTGTTTAATATATTTTTCGGGTAAAAAAAATCTCTGTTGGTCTTATGCTTTTGGTCCGTGTTATTAAAACGATTACGCTTACCAAATTATAAAGCAATTCAATGAATAGTCAGAAAGATATTACGCGGGGAAGCAAAAGTGACCTTTCTATGGAGAATTACCCAGATAAGAAAAATTTGAATTTTATTGAAATTCAGTTTTTTCATTTGATATTTTTAAAACCTTAGCTTGTAACCTTTTGTAACCTTTAAACTTGATTTTAAAACTATTTTTTCGGAAATCAAGCCGGCTTTTTCTGCAACCAAATGAAAATTCCTGTACAGGAACCTCGAGGGATCCTGTACATGTTCCTGTACAAGAACCTCCACACGAATCTGTACAGGTAATCTTAACGGTTCATGTGCATGAATTTGGCGAAGGAAACTGTACATGATCCTGCAAAGGAACCTGCACCGACAAAGGAACCTTTGAATGATCCTGTACAGGTGCCTGTACAGAAACGTGTATACGATCCTTTACAGGAAGCAGTCAGGGGATCCTTTGGAAGGATCCTGTACAGAAACGAGTATACGGTCCTTTACGGAAAGCCATTGCAAAAACCGATGTCGCTTACAGCTATAAACTTGCCTTCCTTTTATTCCCTTGAAGAACCAACTCACTATAGAGAGAGCCAAGCCACCAACGAACCCTCGCGGATTACTTCCTATGCAGGTTCATATACAGGATCCTGAATATGTTCCTGTACATGTACCCACACCTTAATTGACTCTGTGAAGGAACCTGTGCATGAGCATTCAAAGGTTAACTTATATACAGATTCCTTTGCAGGATCATGTACAGTTTCCTTCGCCAAATTCCTGCACAGGAACCGTTGGGCTCAGGAACCGTCAAGATAAACTGTACGGGTTCGTGTGCAGTTTCGAGTACAAGAATATGAGAAAAATCATTCGAGGGTCCTGTGCAGGAATTTGCAGCTGGGCATAAACTCTTCTAAATGTAATAATCTTCTTCTATGGCTGTTTCAAGGTTGGCTCAAAATTGCCAAATAGGAATTCAACAAAAATGTATACATATATATTTATAAATTGTTTTCCACCTTTCAATAAATGTTTGAATTATTTGCTATTTCTTATAGGTCGATGCCTCAGAAAACGAAAACGATGTATCGGAAAAGGAAAACGATGGATTGGAAAAGGAAAACGATATCTCACCGAACATTTCATTCGATCAAATTGGAAGCTCAAGCAGCCACTTCATACAGATAGAGACTGAAAAACGTAAATTGTCTGAGTTAAAGAAGGAACTAAAAGTTAAACAGATGGAGTGTAAGAATTGGACGAAAATATTGAACGATAAAAATAAGGAATTTTGTGTGCAAATTAACATCAATCGTCAACTTCGTACAATTAACGAACAGTTGCAAGCATCGGTGATAAACGGCGTGACGAATTAAGACATAAGGAAAATTAACTTTTTCACGATTAATTGTGAAAGTAGTCTCAATCAATGTATTGCCATGTTACAGAAAGTGATAAATATTTAAAAAAGTATAAATATCATTTTGTAGCAATTGGTAGACAACAAGCTGATTTCTTTAGTGCTAACGCTCGTGTAGCGCCAGTGAAAGTTGGCCGCTTAACAAAAGGTGGACAATCGGTATGGATTATATTTTTTACCTTTCTGTTAACGTTCATATTAGACATTTTTACCTAAATTTTGACAAGTCTGGAACTGTATTGTAGTTACCTTTTCGTTCGTTAAATATTAAGAAATATTGCCCTACTTACTCGGTGAATAGACTGCAATTTTTTATAAATTTTTTGACAGTTTAATTGTAACGCTTAAAATTTAAATTCTGTTCATTTTAAAAACTGTAATGTTAGGAATATTTTTTAGTTCGTTAAAATTTGTTATTTATGATTCCAAATTTGAAATTCATGTTCCTTTGATGAAATTAAATTTTTCTTTTTTACAATATACAGAATATTTGAAAATTTTAGTTAGGATAACTTGACTTTATTTAATAGTTTGTTAACAGTAAACGAGGTTTAAAATTACTTATAATTATTTTATTTTTTCAAGTCTGTTAGATTTCACAACTTTAACTTGAAAATTTACATCGTCTTCTGTTAACAATACCACATGGAAAGAGGAATTCACCTTGGAGTACATCAGTATGCTAAAAATTCAGTTTGCGTTCCATCTCCATCAGCGTTCGTTGAAAGAATATCTTCATTTGTTTTTGGAGAAGATGTTTTACTGAGGAGCACTGTTAGTGTAGAAGGTGTGAATGGGAATAATAATACCAATGTGTCAGAAATGAGACTGGATGGCACGAACCGTTCAGCTCTAAAAGGTACTCTTTTCCTAACATATCGCCGTCCTTGGGTCGCTCCGTATAGAGTCCGTCACAGACTGGTTAGCACCCGCTTCCGGAGAAATCTCGCGGTTGTCCCTATGACAAACTTTTAACTATATATATAATTCAAAAATAAGGTTAAACAACCACCACAGGGTCACACTGAGAGCAACTGCCATCTAAAAATGACACCGGCTCACAGTAGAACCGCGGTAAATCACACTTATGGCCACGTCTCACAACCGTGAGATGGGTGGTCACAGGACATGGCTTTAAGGTTACGAACCAGCGATAGTTTCGCACCTTTGAGAGCACCTATCACAAGGAGAATGACTTGTACCAAATATTTTGGGTACAGTCGTTTCAGCTCCCTTTTACGGTCTTGATACTTTTCCCCCTTTTCTTCTTCCTTGGCAGTCATGTTGTATTCGGAAGGAGCCGAGAATTCGATGACGAATATAGTTTGTTTCTCAAAGTCTTGGAAGACAATGTCAGGCCTCGAGTGTGCAACAGAGACTGCTGCCCGAAAATTGTTATTCCAGAAAATTTAGCACTTCTCGTTTTTGATAATTCACTCTATCTCCCATGGAGCGTTCGGCAGGAAAAGCTCGCTGTTAATACCGTAAGAGCGACAAAGATGGCAATAAAGTAGTCTTAGGGCCGCATTATGTCTGTAGATATACGTCGTTTCTGCGTGGGTGGGATACCACGATAGTATGTGTTCTAGGTACTCAGCGTGTGCATGACACGCTCTGCACCTATCGCTTGGAACTTCTTGACATAAAATGTGGTCACGGTATGCTAAGATGGAAATGACACCGTCCTGACATGCGAAAATAAAACCCACAGTACCTGAATTAAGCCTTGATGATCTGAGGAAAGCAAAAGTTTGCTCCTTCGACAAGGTCTGTTTTTCTACATTTCTGTGAAAGTTTCCCTGCATTTTCTTGTCGAGTAGCTCTTGTTGAATTTTTGCAAACTCTGCTTTCGTCACTTCGGCTTTTCGAAGTGATGCATCTATGTGGAGTAATGCACTTTCCTCACTTCTGATATTAAATTCAGGCCAAGGGTCTTAGCCGCTTGCTCCACGGCTTTGTAAAGGAACGCTCCTTCACCAATCATCTCGTGGTTCCTGACAATTTTTAGGAGAGGATCTCTGCCGTTGTCAACGATATAAGCTATACTCAGAACAATTTGATTATGAAGACACTGGAGATTCAGAAGTCCGCGTCCACCTTGACGATGTGAAATATATAATCGCGCAACTGACCAATTGATATACAAGCTTTTATGCATATGCATGATCTTACGTGTGGTGACATCAAGGACCTTAAGTTCGTTCTTCAACCACTGAACCGCCCCACACGAGTAGAGTAGAACCGGGACGGAAAGCATGTTTGTCGCAGATACCTTGCTCAACGAAGACAGATTGGAAGACCAGATCTGTCGAAGAATATGCTTGTATCTGCTTCGGAGAGACTCCTTTACTGATGCTACGTCCTAAATGCGGCTCTGCGGCACGCCCAGGTATGTATAGGTCTCTCCAGTGTTAACATGTCTAATAAAACTTATATCCACAAGCTCAGGGTCCTTGCGAGCGCCAACGATCTTTCATTTCTTCACATGAACTTTGGCGCATTTATCCAATGCAAAGTCCATCCCAATCTCTCCTGTTTACTTCTTGACGATAATTATTGCAGTTTGAAGTTTCCTTTTACCGTAGGCATAGTAGATCTTCAGGTCATCCATATAAAATACATGAGTGACCTTATGCTCGCGCTGGTTAGTGTTGCCACAGAGGTATCTAGAAGAATTTCGTAGTGCGAGAAATAGAGGCAGAAGTGTTTTCCAGAGAGGCATCAATCTCTCTAAGCATCTCACTATGTGTGGATGCACCTTCAAGCTTTCCAACAGACTGATGATAAGTTTATGAAAGGTTGAATCGAAAGCTTTCCGGTAGTCAACCCAGGCTCTTGACGGGAAGCATTGACGGGCTGCAGCTTCTTTACAGACACACCTGTCAATTACCAGGTTCTGTCGACAGCCTGCTACACCTTTTTCTTTTGTGTACAAGTTGCCTTTTTTCCGCAGCAGTATAGTGCGTCCTAACACCAGCCACGGCGGCAAGAGCGTCTCCGACTTTAAATATGATGTACATATATGCGGGCCGAAAGTTGGTGTGTAGAATTAATCTTCTTCCACCAGAAGTTCTTGAAACAATCTGGTCCAGCACCGGAAAAGTTCTTCATGCCTCTAAGTGCTTTTTTCACCTCTTCGGCTGTGATTGATGGACATTCCTCCTCAGATTTTATGAGGTCGTCGCAAAATTTCTTGAAGCGGATAATATTGTCAGTATATTCTTTCAACTTTAGTGTTTTCGGGATCTTGTATACCTTTCTCCAAAAAGTCTCTACCTCGTTGGGCTTGGGTATATTTTTGACAGAAACAGGGTGATCACTAAAGAGGCGAGATGGGTCAGCGAGAAACTTTTGAGTCTCTCTGATCCATCTCACCCTCTTCTGTATTCTGCTCCTTGCGTCAGATGACAGCCGTATTTTATCAACAATATGCTGCTTGATTGTCAGCAGTTTTGACTTGTTCAGTGTGTGATTTAAGATCCTCAGTTTCTGGGCGCACTTTCGAACCCTTTCCGTTAATGGTCTACCAGCTGTTATGTAGTCAATCATACATTGAACACGGGACGTATTCTGTGTTGCCCATCCAATCTTATTGTTCAGTTGATGCAAGCGTCTTTTGTTCTTTTGATCCATCGTCGGTTTGAGCCATCGATTTGAATCAGCCAAAGCTCTCGCAGCACCAGAAACTAAGCACTGCGAGATTTCTCCACGAAGGGAGGCATCCATTTCTGCCAGATCTTGGGGCTTAGGAGGAGCTTGCATGTTAATGTTCTTTCTTGTCCTAAAATCGTAACCATCTCCCAGAAGGTGCCCGCTTTCCGCGGTTGGTCTTACTGTCGCTTCCAGATCTTGGGTTGCAGCTTGATCAAACAGCAGTTGGGGAATCGCTCCGCGTACATATCCATTTTTCCAGAGGTAGGCACGTAGATATCACAACGATTGAATCGAAAGGTGCTGCAGCACTGGGTGTTTCTGGCACCACAGAATATGCATACGCGCCATAAAGCCGCGGTGAACAGGGATATTGCTGGCATCGTAGCAGTCTAGCAAGTGATCCTTCAGTTGATTCGTCACTCAATGTGGGCGTTTTGCCGGTTCGTCCTCGTGTTTCCATCTAAATTCTTTTCAGCACCCCGAACTGTAGGATATTCGGCATTGTTTGCCCACCCATTGTCGGGTGCTCTGCGCGTTTGATCGTTTTGAACCGCATATAGAGCTTTTTGGTATTTTGGCGGTGTCATTTTTGTTCTCACGAGCAGCTAGGGAAATGGTTCATCCATCTTTGTAGAGCGCCGCGTGCAAGAATAAGGCTGTATACTCTGAGAGGTCGCCTGGTATCTCAGAGTCACCGTTTATTCCTTCGGGACTATCCCTAGACAATTGTCCCCGACTGCTTATTAATCATTGTAACCATATTCAGCACAAACTCTGGGTACTCCAAAGGAATCGAAACCGAACCGAATATATATATATATATATATAGTATATATTTCTTTTTAGCTAAATTTAAAATTAAATCATTTTTTCTGCAGTCTTTTCGATTTTATTTTGGACACTTTTTGCTATTGGTTAGAAGCCGAGAAAAACGTTACGGAAATCGATGCAGAAATAGAATCGTGTGAAACATTTCGATATATCAGCAAACAAATTGTGGACCGGAAAGCGCCTCCACGTAGTGAGTTTTCTATTTCTTTCTTCTCTCAATATAATATTCCACATGCCAGGAAAACACACACCTACATCGATATATTTCTTCCAGGTAGGAGGAAAGTCCAAAGAAGAATTTGACTAAATTTCAAATATCTATTTTTTTAGTTATTAGTTTATTTGTGTACTAGGCAGTATTAAGAAAATAGCATAGTAATATAATTAATAAGATAATTAAGACAAGTTTAAAGCAATTTCATTATTTCAGAAGTAATTATATTATGAATAATTCAGTTCTTACTTTATTTTAATCTAAGAGTAACACACATATATGGAAAAGAACTGGAAAAGTTTGGACAGGCTATGTGCTGTGCGCTTTCTTGTTCTAGTTTTAGTAAAAACTGTTTAATTGTTACCAACTACAGAAAAAAAAAACTTTTCAACTTTATTTTGTAAATTTTTAAATATTTTTAATACTAGAAGTGCCGAGCGGGGTCAACTTACCCCTATCGATTTGTAAAGTGGTAAATATCCGCAGCGGTTGATGGCAGAGAGATGGCGTTTTGTGACTTTAAATTATTTATAAATAGAGTATTTGACCATAGCGCGTGGACTAACCCATTTTTTCCCCCACTCATATTTCGATTCGGTTCAACTCCAACAGAACACGTGATTCGTTTTTAGCTACGCTGGTATTTTCGTTTCGTTCGCTCCTGGATGATCAATAATAAATAAAATTGATGGGTTTATCTCCATAATATCTCAAGTGCAATATCAACGATTTTTCAGAAGAGTAAAAAACGTTCTCAAAATTCGAGTTTTTAATCTTGCAGAAACGAATGTATACTCGTAAAGTACATCAATGCTGAATTGATGCCTGAAAAGGTAGATTGGAAAATTATATTAAATTAAAAAAAAATTAGTGATAATTATCAAAAAAATTCATTTCATTTTGAATACGCACAATATTTTGCAGGTACTGTGCGAAGTGGAGTAACCACCAGCCGGGTAACTGCGACTGGCAGCACGTTACAGGCCCGTAACCACGGAAGGTTTACCTCAGTTCGGAGTAATCAGCTGACTATTACCCTGCTTTAACGATTACCCGCAACACTTTTTATATGCAGTTTTTTTATGTGAAAGTTATTGCATTTTTTTATTTTGTTAACAACTTTTATTAGCCATTATCGACATCAGCTAATTATGATATAATAAATAAAATTTGTCCCACGAAATCGACCAAAAATTACTCGGCAATGACACCTATTTATAATATATTTAGTCAGTTAATTACAATTGATGCTTATTTAAATAAACCTAATCGACAAATGCACTATTGGTCCATTTTCCGACGCACTAGCTTGGTTCTTCCAATGTAATCAAACGCTATTAACTAATTTATAAACCTTTAGGGATCTTTTAATGACAATCGACAATTATTATTTTTAGGAACAATTTTTTAAACAAATTTGTATGATGTCATGTATTTATGAACTTCTGACTATTTTCAACATTTCAACGTTGTTCTTTTGACGCGTAATCAACTCTTAAAAACTAATTTTTGAAATGTTTTGAAACACTTGGATAACTATCAATTATTGTTATTGTTCTGAACAATGTTATGAGGAAAATTTTTTCGTCTTATGCTTTTTTCAACTAAGAACGCCGTTTTTCTTGTGGAATTTGCGAAAAATTCGTTAGCTGAATACCATTGTTAACATAGCTGCGCAATCTTTGACAAGACGACAAGCGCTTATTTTTTATGAATAAACTTAATTAACAAATGCGTTATTCGTAGGGAGCGGACTAGACAAGGTATGAACATTAGGGTGGTCCACACATTTTTTTCCGAATTTTTATAAATAACGCCCCGGAATTTGTTTGAATCCACATAAAAATAAGTACAGTTTTAATGATATTTAGAGGTGCTGCAAACCCCATGCAGTTTAACACATTTTCCATAAGAAAGTAAGACTTATTTTTTGTTAATTTTATTCAGAATCCACAATATTAGCTGAATCGTGCTGAAACTCAACATTTCTTTTCACGACCAGCCATAGAATACGAATAAAATATTACTTTTGCAATATTACCCCCATAAGTCTGTTTTATAAAGTACCAAAAAGAACCCATAAGGGAAAAGTTGGTTTTTGCGAGTTTTCGGCGCTAATTGTGATTCTTTTGCGTTGTTCACATGCAAATTATTTTTAATGTATAAAATACTACTTTATACTGATAATTAGATGTTTGATTAAATTGTTTAACCAATTTATCACAGTTTTTAGCAATTTTCTCTTGGAATGAAGATAGAAGGTCGCCATTTCTTCAAAAATTTTCCACTTTTTGTCCAATTCTCAATCAGACAGAGGTTATATTTTATCAATGTTAACAAACGTAATTGATTCAACAATTTATTATAATTGTCAATAAGATTCACTTAGAATAATGCTAGATAATTGCAGTTTTTTCTAAAATGTTCAACTTGTTGTTCACATTTTACCTGGGGTGAGTTGAATAATTAATTAAAGTTAACAAAATGATCTGTTTAAACAATTTATTATTATTATTAATTATATTTAATGTACATAATGCTAAAAAGTTATGAGTTTATCTGAAATTTGGAACTATTTATCTACTTTTCACACAGGGTGAGTTAATAATTAATTCAAAGTAGCAAAAGTAATTATATGAAGAAATTATTATTGTTTATAAATATCTTCTTCTTTATTAATGCAATTTAGTTGCGGTTTGTTCTGAAATGTTTAACTTTTTATCCAATTTTTACTCAGTAAAGTAGTAAATAATGCAAGTTGACAAGCATAGTTGTTTGAACAATTTTTAATTGGTTATAACTATCTCCTCTTAGATAAAACCTAAAAAATTGCAGTTTTTTCGGAACTCTTACACTTTTTGTCCACTTTTCACTTAATGAGGTACTAATTAATGCAAGTTAACAAAAATTGTCATCTAAACAATTGATTATTGTTTATAACTGTATTCTCTTATGGTAATGCCAGAAAGTTGCTTTTTTTCGAAAATCTTGAGTTTTTCTTTGACTTTTTAATTATGATTAAATAATAAGTGAACCTCAAGAAAAATCAGTTTTTAAATAGTATTGTTTTCTTTTTAGTGAATTATTTTCGCTCTTTCCAATGTTTAAAAAAGTTAATTGAAACAAAAAAGCTATCTTACTCAAGAGACAAAAACAAAGAATGGAATAATTAGGAGTAGGTGGGAGAATTAGGTTTGCAAATGACTTTTAAAAGTTGTGCTTTAAATTACAACTAGAATTTTATGCACAGCTTTCTAGCACTTATCTAAGAAAAGATATTTATTAACAACAATAAATTGTTTTAACAACTTTTTTTATTAACTCGCATTAATTATCACCTCACTAAGGGAAAAGTGGGCAAAAAGTTAAAGATTTCAGAAAAAAACCGCAATGATCTGGCATTAATATGGATGAAGATAGTTATTAACAATAATAATTTGTT